>CM042997.1:0-27500 GCA_023678885.1 Pogostemon cablin
TTTTTTTTTTGTTTTTTTTTTTTTTTTTTTTTTTTTTTTTTTTTTTTTTTTTTTTTTTTTTTTTTTTTTTTTTTTTTTTTTTTTTTTTTTTTTTTTTTTTGTTTTTTTTTTTTTTTTTTTTTTTTTTTTTTTTTTTTTTTTTTTTTTTTTTTTTTTTTTTTTTTTTTTGTTTTTTTTTTTTTTTTTTTTTTTTTTTTTTTTTTTTTTTTTTTTTTTTTTTTTTTTTTTTTTTTTTTTTTTTTTTTTTTTTTTTTTTTTTTTTTTTTTTTTTTTTTTTTTTTTTTTTTTTTTTTTTTTTTTTTTTTTTTTTTTTTTTTTTTTTTTTTTTTTTTTTTTTTTTTTTTTTTTTTTTTTTTTTTTTTTTTTTTTTTTTTTTTTTTTTTTTTTTTTTTTTTTTTTTTTTTTTTTTTTTTTTTTTTTTTTTTTGTTTTTTTTTTTTTTTTTTTTTTTTTTTTTTTTTTTTTTTTTTTTTTTTTTTTTTTTTTTTTTTTTTTTTTTTTTTTTTTTTTTTTTTTTTTTTTTTTTTTTTTTTTTTTTTTTTTTTTTTTTTTTTTTTTTTTTTTTTTTTTTTTTTTTTTTTTTTTTTTTTTTTTTTTTTTTTTTTTTTTTTTTTTTTTTTTTTTTTTTTTTTTTTTTTTTTTTTTTTTTTTTTTTTTTTTTTTTTTTTTTTTTTTTTTTTTTTTTTTTTTTTTTTTTTTTTTTTTTTTTTTTTTTTTTTTTTTTTTTTTTTTTTTTTTTTTTTTTTTTTTTTTTTTTTTGTTTTTTTTTTTTTTTTTTTTTTTTTTTTTTGTTTTTTTTTTTTTTTTTTTTTTTTTTTTTTTTTTTTTTTTTTTTTTTTTTTTTTTTTTTTTTTTTTTTTTTTTTTTTTTTTTTTTTTTTTTTTTTTTTTTTTTTTTTTTTTTTTTTTTTTTTTTTTTTTTTTTTTTTTTTTTTTTTTTTTTTTTTTTTTTTTTTTTTTTTTTTTTTTTTTTTTTTTTTTTTTTTTTTTTTTTTTTTTTTTTTTGTTTTTTTTTTTTTTTTTTTTTTTTTTTTTTTTTTTTTTTTTTTTTTTTTTTTTTTTTTTTTTTTTTTTTTTTTTTTTTGTTTTTTTTTTTTTTTTTTTTTTTTTTTTTTTTTTTTTTTTTTTTTTTTTTTTTTTTTTTTTTTTTTTTTTTTTTTTTTTTTTTTTTTTTTTTTTTTTTTTTTTTTTTTTTTTTTTTTTTTTTTTTTTTTTTTTTTTTTTTTTTTGTTTTTTTTTTTTTTTTTTTTTTTTTTTTTTTTTTTTTTTTTTTTTTTTTTTTTTTTTTTTTTTTTTTTTTTTTTTTTTTTTTTTTTTTTTTTTTTTTTTTTTTTTTTTTTTTTTTTTTTTTTTTTTTTTTTTTTTTTTTGTTTTTTTTTTTTTTTTTTTTTTTTTTTTTTTTTTTTTTTTTTTTTTTTTTTTTTTTTTTTTTTTTTTTTTTTTTTTTTTTTTTTTTTTTTTTTTTTTTTTTTTTTTTTTTTTTTTTTTTTTTTTTTTTTTTTTTTTTTTTTTTTTTTTTTTTTTTTTTTTTTTTTTTTTTTTTTTTTTTTTTTTTTTTTTTTTTTTTTTTTTTTTTTTTTTTTTTTTTTTTTTTTTTTTTTTTTTTTTTTTTTTTTTTTTTTTTTGTTTTTTTTTTTTTTTTTTTTTTTTTTTTTTTTTTTTTTTTTTTTTTTTTTTTTTTTTTTTTTTTTTTTTTTTTTTTTTTTTTTTTTTTTTTTTTTTTTTTTTTTTTTTTTTTTTTTTTTTTTTTTTTTTTTTTTTTTTTTTTTTTTTTTTTTTTTTTTTTTTTTTTTTTTTTTTTTTTTTTTTTTTTTTTTTTTTTTTTTTTTTTTTTTTTTTTTTTTTTTTTTTTTTTTTTTTTTTTTTTTTTTTTTTTTTTTTTTTTTTTTTTTTTTTTTTTTTTTTTTTGTTTTTTTTTTTTTTTTTTTTTTTTTTTTTTTTTTTTTTTTTTTTTTTTTTTTTTTTTTTTTTTTTTTTTTTTTTTTTTTTTTTTTTTTTTTTTTTTTTTTTTTTTTTTTTTTTTTTTTTTTTTTTTTTTTTTTTTTTTTTTTTTTTTTTTTTTTTTTTTTTTTTTTTTTTTTTTTTTTTTTTTTTTTTTTTTTTTTTTTTTTTTTTTTTTTTTTTTTTTTTTTTTTTTTTTTTTTTTTTTTTTTTTTTTTTTTTTTTTTTTTTTTTTTTTTTTTTTTTTTTTTTTTTTTTTTTTTTTTTTTTTTTTTTTTTTTTTTTTTTTTTTTTTTTTTTTTTTTTTTTTTTTTTTTTTTTTTTTTTTTTTTTTTTTTTTTTTTTTTTTTTTTTTTTTTTTTTTTTTTTTTTTTTTTTTTTTTTTTTTTTTTTTTTTTTTTTTTTTTTTTTTTTTTTTTTTTTTTTTTTTTTTTTTTTTTTTTTTTTTTTTTTTTTTTTTTTTTTTTTTTTTTTTTTTTTTTTTTTTTTTTTTTTTTTTTTTTTTTTTTTTTTTTTTTTTTTTTTTTTTTTTTTTTTTTTTTTTTTTTTTTTTTTTTTTTTTTTTTTTTTTTTTTTTTTTTTTTTTTTTTTTTTTTTTTTTTTTTTTTTTTTTTTTTTTTTTTTTTTTTTTTTTTTTTTTTTTTTTTTTTTTTTTTTTTTTTTTTTTTTTTTTTTTTTTTTTTTTTTTTTTTTTTTTTTTTTTTTTTTTTTTTTTTTTTTTTTTTTTTTTTTTTTTTTTTTTTTTTTTTTTTTTTTTTTTTTTTTTTTTTTTTTTTTTTTTTTTTTTTTTTTTTTTTTTTTTTTTTTTTTTTTTTTTTTTTTTTTTTTTTTTTTTTTTTTTTTTTTTTTTTTTTTTTTTTTTTTTTTTTTTTTTTTTTTTTTTTTTTTTTTTTTTTTTTTTTTTTTTTTTTTTTTTTTTTTTTTTTTTTTTTTTTTTTTTTTTTTTTTTTTTTTTTTTTTTTTTTTTTTTTTTTTTTTTTTTTTTTTTTTTTTTTTTTTTTTTTTTTTTTTTTTTTTTTTTTTTTTTTTTTTTTTTTTTTTTTTTTTTTTTTTTTTTTTTTTTTTTTTTTTTTTTTTTTTTTTTTTTTTTTTTTTTTTTTTTTTTTTTTTTTTTTTTTTTTTTTTTTTTTTTTTTTTTTTTTTTTTTTTTTTTTTTTTTTTTTTTTTTTTTTTTTTTTTTTTTTTTTTTTTTTTTTTTTTTTTTTTTTTTTTTTTTTTTTTTTTTTTTTTTTTTTTTTTTTTTTTTTTTTTTTTTTTTTTTTTTTTTTTTTTTTTTTTTTTTTTTTTTTTTTTTTTTTTTTTTTTTTTTTTTTTTTTTTTTTTTTTTTTTTTTTTTTTTTTTTTTTTTTTTTTTTTTTTTTTTTTTTTTTTTTTTTTTTTTTTTTTTTTTTTTTTTTTTTTTTTTTTTTTTTTTTTTTTTTTTTTTTTTTTTTTTTTTTTTTTTTTTTTTTTTTTTTTTTTTTTTTTTTTTTTTTTTTTTTTTTTTTTTTTTTTTTTTTTTTTTTTTTTTTTTTTTTTTTTTTTTTTTTTTTTTTTTTTTTTTTTTTTTTTTTTTTTTTTTTTTTTTTTTTTTTTTTTTTTTTTTTTTTTTTTTTTTTTTTTTTTTTTTTTTTTTTTTTTTTTTTTTTTTTTTTTTTTTTTTTTTTTTTTTTTTTTTTTTTTTTTTTTTTTTTTTTTTTTTTTTTTTTTTTTTTTTTTTTTTTTTTTTTTTTTTTTTTTTTTTTTTTTTTTTTTTTTTTTTTTTTTTTTTTTTTTTTTTTTTTTTTTTTTTTTTTTTTTTTTTTTTTTTTTTTTTTTTTTTTTTTTTTTTTTTTTTTTTTTTTTTTTTTTTTTTTTTTTTTTTTTTTTTTTTTTTTTTTTTTTTTTTTTTTTTTTTTTTTTTTTTTTTTTTTTTTTTTTTTTTTTTTTTTTTTTTTTTTTTTTTTTTTTTTTTTTTTTTTTTTTTTTTTTTTTTTTTTTTTTTTTTTTTTTTTTTTTTTTTTTTTTTTTTTTTTTTTTTTTTTTTTTTTTTTTTTTTTTTTTTTTTTTTTTTTTTTTTTTTTTTTTTTTTTTTTTTTTTTTTTTTTTTTTTTTTTTTTTTTTTTTTTTTTTTTTTTTTTTTTTTTTTTTTTTTTTTTTTTTTTTTTTTTTTTTTTTTTTTTTTTTTTTTTTTTTTTTTTTTTTTTTTTTTTTTTTTTTTTTTTTTTTTTTTTTTTTTTTTTTTTTTTTTTTTTTTTTTTTTTTTTTTTTTTTTTTTTTTTTTTTTTTTTTTTTTTTTTTTTTTTTTTTTTTTTTTTTTTTTTTTTTTTTTTTTTTTTTTTTTTTTTTTTTTTTTTTTTTTTTTTTTTTTTTTTTTTTTTTTTTTTTTTTTTTTTTTTTTTTTTTTTTTTTTTTTTTTTTTTTTTTTTTTTTTTTTTTTTTTTTTTTTTTTTTTTTTTTTTTTTTTTTTTTTTTTTTTTTTTTTTTTTTTTTTTTTTTTTTTTTTTTTTTTTTTTTTTTTTTTTTTTTTTTTTTTTTTTTTTTTTTTTTTTTTTTTTTTTTTTTTTTTTTTTTTTTTTTTTTTTTTTTTTTTTTTTTTTTTTTTTTTTTTTTTTTTTTTTTTTTTTTTTTTTTTTTTTTTTTTTTTTTTTTTTTTTTTTTTTTTTTTTTTTTTTTTTTTTTTTTTTTTTTTTTTTTTTTTTTTTTTTTTTTTTTTTTTTTTTTTTTTTTTTTTTTTTTTTTTTTTTTTTTTTTTTTTTTTTTTTTTTTTTTTTTTTTTTTTTTTTTTTTTTTTTTTTTTTTTTTTTTTTTTTTTTTTTTTTTTTTTTTTTTTTTTTTTTTTTTTTTTTTTTTTTTTTTTTTTTTTTTTTTTTTTTTTTTTTTTTTTTTTTTTTTTTTTTTTTTTTTTTTTTTTTTTTTTTTTTTTTTTTTTTTTTTTTTTTTTTTTTTTTTTTTTTTTTTTTTTTTTTTTTTTTTTTTTTTTTTTTTTTTTTTTTTTTTTTTTTTTTTTTTTTTTTTTTTTTTTTTTTTTTTTTTTTTTTTTTTTTTTTTTTTTTTTTTTTTTTTTTTTTTTTTTTTTTTTTTTTTTTTTTTTTTTTTTTTTTTTTTTTTTTTTTTTTTTTTTTTTTTTTTTTTTTTTTTTTTTTTTTTTTTTTTTTTTTTTTTTTTTTTTTTTTTTTTTTTTTTTTTTTTTTTTTTTTTTTTTTTTTTTTTTTTTTTTTTTTTTTTTTTTTTTTTTTTTTTTTTTTTTTTTTTTTTTTTTTTTTTTTTTTTTTTTTTTTTTTTTTTTTTTTTTTTTTTTTTTTTTTTTTTTTTTTTTTTTTTTTTTTTTTTTTTTTTTTTTTTTTTTTTTTTTTTTTTTTTTTTTTTTTTTTTTTTTTTTTTTTTTTTTTTTTTTTTTTTTTTTTTTTTTTTTTTTTTTTTTTTTTTTTTTTTTTTTTTTTTTTTTTTTTTTTTTTTTTTTTTTTTTTTTTTTTTTTTTTTTTTTTTTTTTTTTTTTTTTTTTTTTTTTTTTTTTTTTTTTTTTTTTTTTTTTTTTTTTTTTTTTTTTTTTTTTTTTTTTTTTTTTTTTTTTTTTTTTTTTTTTTTTTTTTTTTTTTTTTTTTTTTTTTTTTTTTTTTTTTTTTTTTTTTTTTTTTTTTTTTTTTTTTTTTTTTTTTTTTTTTTTTTTTTTTTTTTTTTTTTTTTTTTTTTTTTTTTTTTTTTTTTTTTTTTTTTTTTTTTTTTTTTTTTTTTTTTTTTTTTTTTTTTTTTTTTTTTTTTTTTTTTTTTTTTTTTTTTTTTTTTTTTTTTTTTTTTTTTTTTTTTTTTTTTTTTTTTTTTTTTTTTTTTTTTTTTTTTTTTTTTTTTTTTTTTTTTTTTTTTTTTTTTTTTTTTTTTTTTTTTTTTTTTTTTTTTTTTTTTTTTTTTTTTTTTTTTTTTTTTTTTTTTTTTTTTTTTTTTTTTTTTTTTTTTTTTTTTTTTTTTTTTTTTTTTTTTTTTTTTTTTTTTTTTTTTTTTTTTTTTTTTTTTTTTTTTTTTTTTTTTTTTTTTTTTTTTTTTTTTTTTTTTTTTTTTTTTTTTTTTTTTTTTTTTTTTTTTTTTTTTTTTTTTTTTTTTTTTTTTTTTTTTTTTTTTTTTTTTTTTTTTTTTTTTTTTTTTTTTTTTTTTTTTTTTTTTTTTTTTTTTTTTTTTTTTTTTTTTTTTTTTTTTTTTTTTTTTTTTTTTTTTTTTTTTTTTTTTTTTTTTTTTTTTTTTTTTTTTTTTTTTTTTTTTTTTTTTTTTTTTTTTTTTTTTTTTTTTTTTTTTTTTTTTTTTTTTTTTTTTTTTTTTTTTTTTTTTTTTTTTTTTTTTTTTTTTTTTTTTTTTTTTTTTTTTTTTTTTTTTTTTTTTTTTTTTTTTTTTTTTTTTTTTTTTTTTTTTTTTTTTTTTTTTTTTTTTTTTTTTTTTTTTTTTTTTTTTTTTTTTTTTTTTTTTTTTTTTTTTTTTTTTTTTTTTTTTTTTTTTTTTTTTTTTTTTTTTTTTTTTTTTTTTTTTTTTTTTTTTTTTTTTTTTTTTTTTTTTTTTTTTTTTTTTTTTTTTTTTTTTTTTTTTTTTTTTTTTTTTTTTTTTTTTTTTTTTTTTTTTTTTTTTTTTTTTTTTTTTTTTTTTTTTTTTTTTTTTTTTTTTTTTTTTTTTTTTTTTTTTTTTTTTTTTTTTTTTTTTTTTTTTTTTTTTTTTTTTTTTTTTTTTTTTTTTTTTTTTTTTTTTTTTTTTTTTTTTTTTTTTTTTTTTTTTTTTTTTTTTTTTTTTTTTTTTTTTTTTTTTTTTTTTTTTTTTTTTTTTTTTTTTTTTTTTTTTTTTTTTTTTTTTTTTTTTTTTTTTTTTTTTTTTTTTTTTTTTTTTTTTTTTTTTTTTTTTTTTTTTTTTTTTTTTTTTTTTTTTTTTTTTTTTTTTTTTTTTTTTTTTTTTTTTTTTTTTTTTTTTTTTTTTTTTTTTTTTTTTTTTTTTTTTTTTTTTTTTTTTTTTTTTTTTTTTTTTTTTTTTTTTTTTTTTTTTTTTTTTTTTTTTTTTTTTTTTTTTTTTTTTTTTTTTTTTTTTTTTTTTTTTTTTTTTTTTTTTTTTTTTTTTTTTTTTTTTTTTTTTTTTTTTTTTTTTTTTTTTTTTTTTTTTTTTTTTTTTTTTTTTTTTTTTTTTTTTTTTTTTTTTTTTTTTTTTTTTTTTTTTTTTTTTTTTTTTTTTTTTTTTTTTTTTTTTTTTTTTTTTTTTTTTTTTTTTTTTTTTTTTTTTTTTTTTTTTTTTTTTTTTTTTTTTTTTTTTTTTTTTTTTTTTTTTTTTTTTTTTTTTTTTTTTTTTTTTTTTTTTTTTTTTTTTTTTTTTTTTTTTTTTTTTTTTTTTTTTTTTTTTTTTTTTTTTTTTTTTTTTTTTTTTTTTTTTTTTTTTTTTTTTTTTTTTTTTTTTTTTTTTTTTTTTTTTTTTTTTTTTTTTTTTTTTTTTTTTTTTTTTTTTTTTTTTTTTTTTTTTTTTTTTTTTTTTTTTTTTTTTTTTTTTTTTTTTTTTTTTTTTTTTTTTTTTTTTTTTTTTTTTTTTTTTTTTTTTTTTTTTTTTTTTTTTTTTTTTTTTTTTTTTTTTTTTTTTTTTTTTTTTTTTTTTTTTTTTTTTTTTTTTTTTTTTTTTTTTTTTTTTTTTTTTTTTTTTTTTTTTTTTTTTTTTTTTTTTTTTTTTTTTTTTTTTTTTTTTTTTTTTTTTTTTTTTTTTTTTTTTTTTTTTTTTTTTTTTTTTTTTTTTTTTTTTTTTTTTTTTTTTTTTTTTTTTTTTTTTTTTTTTTTTTTTTTTTTTTTTTTTTTTTTTTTTTTTTTTTTTTTTTTTTTTTTTTTTTTTTTTTTTTTTTTTTTTTTTTTTTTTTTTTTTTTTTTTTTTTTTTTTTTTTTTTTTTTTTTTTTTTTTTTTTTTTTTTTTTTTTTTTTTTTTTTTTTTTTTTTTTTTTTTTTTTTTTTTTTTTTTTTTTTTTTTTTTTTTTTTTTTTTTTTTTTTTTTTTTTTTTTTTTTTTTTTTTTTTTTTTTTTTTTTTTTTTTTTTTTTTTTTTTTTTTTTTTTTTTTTTTTTTTTTTTTTTTTTTTTTTTTTTTTTTTTTTTTTTTTTTTTTTTTTTTTTTTTTTTTTTTTTTTTTTTTTTTTTTTTTTTTTTTTTTTTTTTTTTTTTTTTTTTTTTTTTTTTTTTTTTTTTTTTTTTTTTTTTTTTTTTTTTTTTTTTTTTTTTTTTTTTTTTTTTTTTTTTTTTTTTTTTTTTTTTTTTTTTTTTTTTTTTTTTTTTTTTTTTTTTTTTTTTTTTTTTTTTTTTTTTTTTTTTTTTTTTTTTTTTTTTTTTTTTTTTTTTTTTTTTTTTTTTTTTTTTTTTTTTTTTTTTTTTTTTTTTTTTTTTTTTTTTTTTTTTTTTTTTTTTTTTTTTTTTTTTTTTTTTTTTTTTTTTTTTTTTTTTTTTTTTTTTTTTTTTTTTTTTTTTTTTTTTTTTTTTTTTTTTTTTTTTTTTTTTTTTTTTTTTTTTTTTTTTTTTTTTTTTTTTTTTTTTTTTTTTTTTTTTTTTTTTTTTTTTTTTTTTTTTTTTTTTTTTTTTTTTTTTTTTTTTTTTTTTTTTTTTTTTTTTTTTTTTTTTTTTTTTTTTTTTTTTTTTTTTTTTTTTTTTTTTTTTTTTTTTTTTTTTTTTTTTTTTTTTTTTTTTTTTTTTTTTTTTTTTTTTTTTTTTTTTTTTTTTTTTTTTTTTTTTTTTTTTTTTTTTTTTTTTTTTTTTTTTTTTTTTTTTTTTTTTTTTTTTTTTTTTTTTTTTTTTTTTTTTTTTTTTTTTTTTTTTTTTTTTTTTTTTTTTTTTTTTTTTTTTTTTTTTTTTTTTTTTTTTTTTTTTTTTTTTTTTTTTTTTTTTTTTTTTTTTTTTTTTTTTTTTTTTTTTTTTTTTTTTTTTTTTTTTTTTTTTTTTTTTTTTTTTTTTTTTTTTTTTTTTTTTTTTTTTTTTTTTTTTTTTTTTTTTTTTTTTTTTTTTTTTTTTTTTTTTTTTTTTTTTTTTTTTTTTTTTTTTTTTTTTTTTTTTTTTTTTTTTTTTTTTTTTTTTTTTTTTTTTTTTTTTTTTTTTTTTTTTTTTTTTTTTTTTTTTTTTTTTTTTTTTTTTTTTTTTTTTTTTTTTTTTTTTTTTTTTTTTTTTTTTTTTTTTTTTTTTTTTTTTTTTTTTTTTTTTTTTTTTTTTTTTTTTTTTTTTTTTTTTTTTTTTTTTTTTTTTTTTTTTTTTTTTTTTTTTTTTTTTTTTTTTTTTTTTTTTTTTTTTTTTTTTTTTTTTTTTTTTTTTTTTTTTTTTTTTTTTTTTTTTTTTTTTTTTTTTTTTTTTTTTTTTTTTTTTTTTTTTTTTTTTTTTTTTTTTTTTTTTTTTTTTTTTTTTTTTTTTTTTTTTTTTTTTTTTTTTTTTTTTTTTTTTTTTTTTTTTTTTTTTTTTTTTTTTTTTTTTTTTTTTTTTTTTTTTTTTTTTTTTTTTTTTTTTTTTTTTTTTTTTTTTTTTTTTTTTTTTTTTTTTTTTTTTTTTTTTTTTTTTTTTTTTTTTTTTTTTTTTTTTTTTTTTTTTTTTTTTTTTTTTTTTTTTTTTTTTTTTTTTTTTTTTTTTTTTTTTTTTTTTTTTTTTTTTTTTTTTTTTTTTTTTTTTTTTTTTTTTTTTTTTTTTTTTTTTTTTTTTTTTTTTTTTTTTTTTTTTTTTTTTTTTTTTTTTTTTTTTTTTTTTTTTTTTTTTTTTTTTTTTTTTTTTTTTTTTTTTTTTTTTTTTTTTTTTTTTTTTTTTTTTTTTTTTTTTTTTTTTTTTTTTTTTTTTTTTTTTTTTTTTTTTTTTTTTTTTTTTTTTTTTTTTTTTTTTTTTTTTTTTTTTTTTTTTTTTTTTTTTTTTTTTTTTTTTTTTTTTTTTTTTTTTTTTTTTTTTTTTTTTTTTTTTTTTTTTTTTTTTTTTTTTTTTTTTTTTTTTTTTTTTTTTTTTTTTTTTTTTTTTTTTTTTTTTTTTTTTTTTTTTTTTTTTTTTTTTTTTTTTTTTTTTTTTTTTTTTTTTTTTTTTTTTTTTTTTTTTTTTTTTTTTTTTTTTTTTTTTTTTTTTTTTTTTTTTTTTTTTTTTTTTTTTTTTTTTTTTTTTTTTTTTTTTTTTTTTTTTTTTTTTTTTTTTTTTTTTTTTTTTTTTTTTTTTTTTTTTTTTTTTTTTTTTTTTTTTTTTTTTTTTTTTTTTTTTTTTTTTTTTTTTTTTTTTTTTTTTTTTTTTTTTTTTTTTTTTTTTTTTTTTTTTTTTTTTTTTTTTTTTTTTTTTTTTTTTTTTTTTTTTTTTTTTTTTTTTTTTTTTTTTTTTTTTTTTTTTTTTTTTTTTTTTTTTTTTTTTTTTTTTTTTTTTTTTTTTTTTTTTTTTTTTTTTTTTTTTTTTTTTTTTTTTTTTTTTTTTTTTTTTTTTTTTTTTTTTTTTTTTTTTTTTTTTTTTTTTTTTTTTTTTTTTTTTTTTTTTTTTTTTTTTTTTTTTTTTTTTTTTTTTTTTTTTTTTTTTTTTTTTTTTTTTTTTTTTTTTTTTTTTTTTTTTTTTTTTTTTTTTTTTTTTTTTTTTTTTTTTTTTTTTTTTTTTTTTTTTTTTTTTTTTTTTTTTTTTTTTTTTTTTTTTTTTTTTTTTTTTTTTTTTTTTTTTTTTTTTTTTTTTTTTTTTTTTTTTTTTTTTTTTTTTTTTTTTTTTTTTTTTTTTTTTTTTTTTTTTTTTTTTTTTTTTTTTTTTTTTTTTTTTTTTTTTTTTTTTTTTTTTTTTTTTTTTTTTTTTTTTTTTTTTTTTTTTTTTTTTTTTTTTTTTTTTTTTTTTTTTTTTTTTTTTTTTTTTTTTTTTTTTTTTTTTTTTTTTTTTTTTTTTTTTTTTTTTTTTTTTTTTTTTTTTTTTTTTTTTTTTTTTTTTTTTTTTTTTTTTTTTTTTTTTTTTTTTTTTTTTTTTTTTTTTTTTTTTTTTTTTTTTTTTTTTTTTTTTTTTTTTTTTTTTTTTTTTTTTTTTTTTTTTTTTTTTTTTTTTTTTTTTTTTTTTTTTTTTTTTTTTTTTTTTTTTTTTTTTTTTTTTTTTTTTTTTTTTTTTTTTTTTTTTTTTTTTTTTTTTTTTTTTTTTTTTTTTTTTTTTTTTTTTTTTTTTTTTTTTTTTTTTTTTTTTTTTTTTTTTTTTTTTTTTTTTTTTTTTTTTTTTTTTTTTTTTTTTTTTTTTTTTTTTTTTTTTTTTTTTTTTTTTTTTTTTTTTTTTTTTTTTTTTTTTTTTTTTTTTTTTTTTTTTTTTTTTTTTTTTTTTTTTTTTTTTTTTTTTTTTTTTTTTTTTTTTTTTTTTTTTTTTTTTTTTTTTTTTTTTTTTTTTTTTTTTTTTTTTTTTTTTTTTTTTTTTTTTTTTTTTTTTTTTTTTTTTTTTTTTTTTTTTTTTTTTTTTTTTTTTTTTTTTTTTTTTTTTTTTTTTTTTTTTTTTTTTTTTTTTTTTTTTTTTTTTTTTTTTTTTTTTTTTTTTTTTTTTTTTTTTTTTTTTTTTTTTTTTTTTTTTTTTTTTTTTTTTTTTTTTTTTTTTTTTTTTTTTTTTTTTTTTTTTTTTTTTTTTTTTTTTTTTTTTTTTTTTTTTTTTTTTTTTTTTTTTTTTTTTTTTTTTTTTTTTTTTTTTTTTTTTTTTTTTTTTTTTTTTTTTTTTTTTTTTTTTTTTTTTTTTTTTTTTTTTTTTTTTTTTTTTTTTTTTTTTTTTTTTTTTTTTTTTTTTTTTTTTTTTTTTTTTTTTTTTTTTTTTTTTTTTTTTTTTTTTTTTTTTTTTTTTTTTTTTTTTTTTTTTTTTTTTTTTTTTTTTTTTTTTTTTTTTTTTTTTTTTTTTTTTTTTTTTTTTTTTTTTTTTTTTTTTTTTTTTTTTTTTTTTTTTTTTTTTTTTTTTTTTTTTTTTTTTTTTTTTTTTTTTTTTTTTTTTTTTTTTTTTTTTTTTTTTTTTTTTTTTTTTTTTTTTTTTTTTTTTTTTTTTTTTTTTTTTTTTTTTTTTTTTTTTTTTTTTTTTTTTTTTTTTTTTTTTTTTTTTTTTTTTTTTTTTTTTTTTTTTTTTTTTTTTTTTTTTTTTTTTTTTTTTTTTTTTTTTTTTTTTTTTTTTTTTTTTTTTTTTTTTTTTTTTTTTTTTTTTTTTTTTTTTTTTTTTTTTTTTTTTTTTTTTTTTTTTTTTTTTTTTTTTTTTTTTTTTTTTTTTTTTTTTTTTTTTTTTTTTTTTTTTTTTTTTTTTTTTTTTT
Organism: Pogostemon cablin; assembly: GCA_023678885.1. Lineage (NCBI taxonomy): Eukaryota > Viridiplantae > Streptophyta > Magnoliopsida > Lamiales > Lamiaceae > Pogostemon > Pogostemon cablin. The sequence goes on from CM042997.1 coordinate 12,120, forward strand.
TTTTTTTTTTTTTTTTTTTTTTTTTTTTTTTTTTTTTTTTTTTTTTTTTTTTTTTTTTTTTTTTTTTTTTTTTTTTTTTTTTTTTTTTTTTTTTTTTTTTTTTTTTTTTTTTTTTTTTTTTTTTTTTTTTTTTTTTTTTTTTTTTTTTTTTTTTTTTTTTTTTTTTTTTTTTTTTTTTTTTTTTTTTTTTTTTTTTTTTTTTTTTTTTTTTTTTTTTTTTTTTTTTTTTTTTTTTTTTTTTTTTTTTTTTTTTTTTTTTTTTTTTTTTTTTTTTTTTTTTTTTTTTTTTTTTTTTTTTTTTTTTTTTTTTTTTTTTTTTTTTTTTTTTTTTTTTTTTTTTTTTTTTTTTTTTTTTTTTTTTTTTTTTTTTTTTTTTTTTTTTTTTTTTTTTTTTTTTTTTTTTTTTTTTTTTTTTTTTTTTTTTTTTTTTTTTTTTTTTTTTTTTTTTTTTTTTTTTTTTTTTTTTTTTTTTTTTTTTTTTTTTTTTTTTTTTTTTTTTTTTTTTTTTTTTTTTTTTTTTTTTTTTTTTTTTTTTTTTTTTTTTTTTTTTTTTTTTTTTTTTTTTTTTTTTTTTTTTTTTTTTTTTTTTTTTTTTTTTTTTTTTTTTTTTTTTTTTTTTTTTTTTTTTTTTTTTTTTTTTTTTTTTTTTTTTTTTTTTTTTTTTTTTTTTTTTTTTTTTTTTTTTTTTTTTTTTTTTTTTTTTTTTTTTTTTTTTTTTTTTTTTTTTTTTTTTTTTTTTTTTTTTTTTTTTTTTTTTTTTTTTTTTTTTTTTTTTTTTTTTTTTTTTTTTTTTTTTTTTTTTTTTTTTTTTTTTTTTTTTTTTTTTTTTTTTTTTTTTTTTTTTTTTTTTTTTTTTTTTTTTTTTTTTTTTTTTTTTTTTTTTTTTTTTTTTTTTTTTTTTTTTTTTTTTTTTTTTTTTTTTTTTTTTTTTTTTTTTTTTTTTTTTTTTTTTTTTTTTTTTTTTTTTTTTTTTTTTTTTTTTTTTTTTTTTTTTTTTTTTTTTTTTTTTTTTTTTTTTTTTTTTTTTTTTTTTTTTTTTTTTTTTTTTTTTTTTTTTTTTTTTTTTTTTTTTTTTTTTTTTTTTTTTTTTTTTTTTTTTTTTTTTTTTTTTTTTTTTTTTTTTTTTTTTTTTTTTTTTTTTTTTTTTTTTTTTTTTTTTTTTTTTTTTTTTTTTTTTTTTTTTTTTTTTTTTTTTTTTTTTTTTTTTTTTTTTTTTTTTTTTTTTTTTTTTTTTTTTTTTTTTTTTTTTTTTTTTTTTTTTTTTTTTTTTTTTTTTTTTTTTTTTTTTTTTTTTTTTTTTTTTTTTTTTTTTTTTTTTTTTTTTTTTTTTTTTTTTTTTTTTTTTTTTTTTTTTTTTTTTTTTTTTTTTTTTTTTTTTTTTTTTTTTTTTTTTTTTTTTTTTTTTTTTTTTTTTTTTTTTTTTTTTTTTTTTTTTTTTTTTTTTTTTTTTTTTTTTTTTTTTTTTTTTTTTTTTTTTTTTTTTTTTTTTTTTTTTTTTTTTTTTTTTTTTTTTTTTTTTTTTTTTTTTTTTTTTTTTTTTTTTTTTTTTTTTTTTTTTTTTTTTTTTTTTTTTTTTTTTTTTTTTTTTTTTTTTTTTTTTTTTTTTTTTTTTTTTTTTTTTTTTTTTTTTTTTTTTTTTTTTTTTTTTTTTTTTTTTTTTTTTTTTTTTTTTTTTTTTTTTTTTTTTTTTTTTTTTTTTTTTTTTTTTTTTTTTTTTTTTTTTTTTTTTTTTTTTTTTTTTTTTTTTTTTTTTTTTTTTTTTTTTTTTTTTTTTTTTTTTTTTTTTTTTTTTTTTTTTTTTTTTTTTTTTTTTTTTTTTTTTTTTTTTTTTTTTTTTTTTTTTTTTTTTTTTTTTTTTTTTTTTTTTTTTTTTTTTTTTTTTTTTTTTTTTTTTTTTTTTTTTTTTTTTTTTTTTTTTTTTTTTTTTTTTTTTTTTTTTTTTTTTTTTTTTTTTTTTTTTTTTTTTTTTTTTTTTTTTTTTTTTTTTTTTTTTTTTTTTTTTTTTTTTTTTTTTTTTTTTTTTTTTTTTTTTTTTTTTTTTTTTTTTTTTTTTTTTTTTTTTTTTTTTTTTTTTTTTTTTTTTTTTTTTTTTTTTTTTTTTTTTTTTTTTTTTTTTTTTTTTTTTTTTTTTTTTTTTTTTTTTTTTTTTTTTTTTTTTTTTTTTTTTTTTTTTTTTTTTTTTTTTTTTTTTTTTTTTTTTTTTTTTTTTTTTTTTTTTTTTTTTTTTTTTTTTTTTTTTTTTTTTTTTTTTTTTTTTTTTTTTTTTTTTTTTTTTTTTTTTTTTTTTTTTTTTTTTTTTTTTTTTTTTTTTTTTTTTTTTTTTTTTTTTTTTTTTTTTTTTTTTTTTTTTTTTTTTTTTTTTTTTTTTTTTTTTTTTTTTTTTTTTTTTTTTTTTTTTTTTTTTTTTTTTTTTTTTTTTTTTTTTTTTTTTTTTTTTTTTTTTTTTTTTTTTTTTTTTTTTTTTTTTTTTTTTTTTTTTTTTTTTTTTTTTTTTTTTTTTTTTTTTTTTTTTTTTTTTTTTTTTTTTTTTTTTTTTTTTTTTTTTTTTTTTTTTTTTTTTTTTTTTTTTTTTTTTTTTTTTTTTTTTTTTTTTTTTTTTTTTTTTTTTTTTTTTTTTTTTTTTTTTTTTTTTTTTTTTTTTTTTTTTTTTTTTTTTTTTTTTTTTTTTTTTTTTTTTTTTTTTTTTTTTTTTTTTTTTTTTTTTTTTTTTTTTTTTTTTTTTTTTTTTTTTTTTTTTTTTTTTTTTTTTTTTTTTTTTTTTTTTTTTTTTTTTTTTTTTTTTTTTTTTTTTTTTTTTTTTTTTTTTTTTTTTTTTTTTTTTTTTTTTTTTTTTTTTTTTTTTTTTTTTTTTTTTTTTTTTTTTTTTTTTTTTTTTTTTTTTTTTTTTTTTTTTTTTTTTTTTTTTTTTTTTTTTTTTTTTTTTTTTTTTTTTTTTTTTTTTTTTTTTTTTTTTTTTTTTTTTTTTTTTTTTTTTTTTTTTTTTTTTTTTTTTTTTTTTTTTTTTTTTTTTTTTTTTTTTTTTTTTTTTTTTTTTTTTTTTTTTTTTTTTTTTTTTTTTTTTTTTTTTTTTTTTTTTTTTTTTTTTTTTTTTTTTTTTTTTTTTTTTTTTTTTTTTTTTTTTTTTTTTTTTTTTTTTTTTTTTTTTTTTTTTTTTTTTTTTTTTTTTTTTTTTTTTTTTTTTTTTTTTTTTTTTTTTTTTTTTTTTTTTTTTTTTTTTTTTTTTTTTTTTTTTTTTTTTTTTTTTTTTTTTTTTTTTTTTTTTTTTTTTTTTTTTTTTTTTTTTTTTTTTTTTTTTTTTTTTTTTTTTTTTTTTTTTTTTTTTTTTTTTTTTTTTTTTTTTTTTTTTTTTTTTTTTTTTTTTTTTTTTTTTTTTTTTTTTTTTTTTTTTTTTTTTTTTTTTTTTTTTTTTTTTTTTTTTTTTTTTTTTTTTTTTTTTTTTTTTTTTTTTTTTTTTTTTTTTTTTTTTTTTTTTTTTTTTTTTTTTTTTTTTTTTTTTTTTTTTTTTTTTTTTTTTTTTTTTTTTTTTTTTTTTTTTTTTTTTTTTTTTTTTTTTTTTTTTTTTTTTTTTTTTTTTTTTTTTTTTTTTTTTTTTTTTTTTTTTTTTTTTTTTTTTTTTTTTTTTTTTTTTTTTTTTTTTTTTTTTTTTTTTTTTTTTTTTTTTTTTTTTTTTTTTTTTTTTTTTTTTTTTTTTTTTTTTTTTTTTTTTTTTTTTTTTTTTTTTTTTTTTTTTTTTTTTTTTTTTTTTTTTTTTTTTTTTTTTTTTTTTTTTTTTTTTTTTTTTTTTTTTTTTTTTTTTTTTTTTTTTTTTTTTTTTTTTTTTTTTTTTTTTTTTTTTTTTTTTTTTTTTTTTTTTTTTTTTTTTTTTTTTTTTTTTTTTTTTTTTTTTTTTTTTTTTTTTTTTTTTTTTTTTTTTTTTTTTTTTTTTTTTTTTTTTTTTTTTTTTTTTTTTTTTTTTTTTTTTTTTTTTTTTTTTTTTTTTTTTTTTTTTTTTTTTTTTTTTTTTTTTTTTTTTTTTTTTTTTTTTTTTTTTTTTTTTTTTTTTTTTTTTTTTTTTTTTTTTTTTTTTTTTTTTTTTTTTTTTTTTTTTTTTTTTTTTTTTTTTTTTTTTTTTTTTTTTTTTTTTTTTTTTTTTTTTTTTTTTTTTTTTTTTTTTTTTTTTTTTTTTTTTTTTTTTTTTTTTTTTTTTTTTTTTTTTTTTTTTTTTTTTTTTTTTTTTTTTTTTTTTTTTTTTTTTTTTTTTTTTTTTTTTTTTTTTTTTTTTTTTTTTTTTTTTTTTTTTTTTTTTTTTTTTTTTTTTTTTTTTTTTTTTTTTTTTTTTTTTTTTTTTTTTTTTTTTTTTTTTTTTTTTTTTTTTTTTTTTTTTTTTTTTTTTTTTTTTTTTTTTTTTTTTTTTTTTTTTTTTTTTTTTTTTTTTTTTTTTTTTTTTTTTTTTTTTTTTTTTTTTTTTTTTTTTTTTTTTTTTTTTTTTTTTTTTTTTTTTTTTTTTTTTTTTTTTTTTTTTTTTTTTTTTTTTTTTTTTTTTTTTTTTTTTTTTTTTTTTTTTTTTTTTTTTTTTTTTTTTTTTTTTTTTTTTTTTTTTTTTTTTTTTTTTTTTTTTTTTTTTTTTTTTTTTTTTTTTTTTTTTTTTTTTTTTTTTTTTTTTTTTTTTTTTTTTTTTTTTTTTTTTTTTTTTTTTTTTTTTTTTTTTTTTTTTTTTTTTTTTTTTTTTTTTTTTTTTTTTTTTTTTTTTTTTTTTTTTTTTTTTTTTTTTTTTTTTTTTTTTTTTTTTTTTTTTTTTTTTTTTTTTTTTTTTTTTTTTTTTTTTTTTTTTTTTTTTTTTTTTTTTTTTTTTTTTTTTTTTTTTTTTTTTTTTTTTTTTTTTTTTTTTTTTTTTTTTTTTTTTTTTTTTTTTTTTTTTTTTTTTTTTTTTTTTTTTTTTTTTTTTTTTTTTTTTTTTTTTTTTTTTTTTTTTTTTTTTTTTTTTTTTTTTTTTTTTTTTTTTTTTTTTTTTTTTTTTTTTTTTTTTTTTTTTTTTTTTTTTTTTTTTTTTTTTTTTTTTTTTTTTTTTTTTTTTTTTTTTTTTTTTTTTTTTTTTTTTTTTTTTTTTTTTTTTTTTTTTTTTTTTTTTTTTTTTTTTTTTTTTTTTTTTTTTTTTTTTTTTTTTTTTTTTTTTTTTTTTTTTTTTTTTTTTTTTTTTTTTTTTTTTTTTTTTTTTTTTTTTTTTTTTTTTTTTTTTTTTTTTTTTTTTTTTTTTTTTTTTTTTTTTTTTTTTTTTTTTTTTTTTTTTTTTTTTTTTTTTTTTTTTTTTTTTTTTTTTTTTTTTTTTTTTTTTTTTTTTTTTTTTTTTTTTTTTTTTTTTTTTTTTTTTTTTTTTTTTTTTTTTTTTTTTTTTTTTTTTTTTTTTTTTTTTTTTTTTTTTTTTTTTTTTTTTTTTTTTTTTTTTTTTTTTTTTTTTTTTTTTTTTTTTTTTTTTTTTTTTTTTTTTTTTTTTTTTTTTTTTTTTTTTTTTTTTTTTTTTTTTTTTTTTTTTTTTTTTTTTTTTTTTTTTTTTTTTTTTTTTTTTTTTTTTTTTTTTTTTTTTTTTTTTTTTTTTTTTTTTTTTTTTTTTTTTTTTTTTTTTTTTTTTTTTTTTTTTTTTTTTTTTTTTTTTTTTTTTTTTTTTTTTTTTTTTTTTTTTTTTTTTTTTTTTTTTTTTTTTTTTTTTTTTTTTTTTTTTTTTTTTTTTTTTTTTTTTTTTTTTTTTTTTTTTTTTTTTTTTTTTTTTTTTTTTTTTTTTTTTTTTTTTTTTTTTTTTTTTTTTTTTTTTTTTTTTTTTTTTTTTTTTTTTTTTTTTTTTTTTTTTTTTTTTTTTTTTTTTTTTTTTTTTTTTTTTTTTTTTTTTTTTTTTTTTTTTTTTTTTTTTTTTTTTTTTTTTTTTTTTTTTTTTTTTTTTTTTTTTTTTTTTTTTTTTTTTTTTTTTTTTTTTTTTTTTTTTTTTTTTTTTTTTTTTTTTTTTTTTTTTTTTTTTTTTTTTTTTTTTTTTTTTTTTTTTTTTTTTTTTTTTTTTTTTTTTTTTTTTTTTTTTTTTTTTTTTTTTTTTTTTTTTTTTTTTTTTTTTTTTTTTTTTTTTTTTTTTTTTTTTTTTTTTTTTTTTTTTTTTTTTTTTTTTTTTTTTTTTTTTTTTTTTTTTTTTTTTTTTTTTTTTTTTTTTTTTTTTTTTTTTTTTTTTTTTTTTTTTTTTTTTTTTTTTTTTTTTTTTTTTTTTTTTTTTTTTTTTTTTTTTTTTTTTTTTTTTTTTTTTTTTTTTTTTTTTTTTTTTTTTTTTTTTTTTTTTTTTTTTTTTTTTTTTTTTTTTTTTTTTTTTTTTTTTTTTTTTTTTTTTTTTTTTTTTTTTTTTTTTTTTTTTTTTTTTTTTTTTTTTTTTTTTTTTTTTTTTTTTTTTTTTTTTTTTTTTTTTTTTTTTTTTTTTTTTTTTTTTTTTTTTTTTTTTTTTTTTTTTTTTTTTTTTTTTTTTTTTTTTTTTTTTTTTTTTTTTTTTTTTTTTTTTTTTTTTTTTTTTTTTTTTTTTTTTTTTTTTTTTTTTTTTTTTTTTTTTTTTTTTTTTTTTTTTTTTTTTTTTTTTTTTTTTTTTTTTTTTTTTTTTTTTTTTTTTTTTTTTTTTTTTTTTTTTTTTTTTTTTTTTTTTTTTTTTTTTTTTTTTTTTTTTTTTTTTTTTTTTTTTTTTTTTTTTTTTTTTTTTTTTTTTTTTTTTTTTTTTTTTTTTTTTTTTTTTTTTTTTTTTTTTTTTTTTTTTTTTTTTTTTTTTTTTTTTTTTTTTTTTTTTTTTTTTTTTTTTTTTTTTTTTTTTTTTTTTTTTTTTTTTTTTTTTTTTTTTTTTTTTTTTTTTTTTTTTTTTTTTTTTTTTTTTTTTTTTTTTTTTTTTTTTTTTTTTTTTTTTTTTTTTTTTTTTTTTTTTTTTTTTTTTTTTTTTTTTTTTTTTTTTTTTTTTTTTTTTTTTTTTTTTTTTTTTTTTTTTTTTTTTTTTTTTTTTTTTTTTTTTTTTTTTTTTTTTTTTTTTTTTTTTTTTTTTTTTTTTTTTTTTTTTTTTTTTTTTTTTTTTTTTTTTTTTTTTTTTTTTTTTTTTTTTTTTTTTTTTTTTTTTTTTTTTTTTTTTTTTTTTTTTTTTTTTTTTTTTTTTTTTTTTTTTTTTTTTTTTTTTTTTTTTTTTTTTTTTTTTTTTTTTTTTTTTTTTTTTTTTTTTTTTTTTTTTTTTTTTTTTTTTTTTTTTTTTTTTTTTTTTTTTTTTTTTTTTTTTTTTTTTTTTTTTTTTTTTTTTTTTTTTTTTTTTTTTTTTTTTTTTTTTTTTTTTTTTTTTTTTTTTTTTTTTTTTTTTTTTTTTTTTTTTTTTTTTTTTTTTTTTTTTTTTTTTTTTTTTTTTTTTTTTTTTTTTTTTTTTTTTTTTTTTTTTTTTTTTTTTTTTTTTTTTTTTTTTTTTTTTTTTTTTTTTTTTTTTTTTTTTTTTTTTTTTTTTTTTTTTTTTTTTTTTTTTTTTTTTTTTTTTTTTTTTTTTTTTTTTTTTTTTTTTTTTTTTTTTTTTTTTTTTTTTTTTTTTTTTTTTTTTTTTTTTTTTTTTTTTTTTTTTTTTTTTTTTTTTTTTTTTTTTTTTTTTTTTTTTTTTTTTTTTTTTTTTTTTTTTTTTTTTTTTTTTTTTTTTTTTTTTTTTTTTTTTTTTTTTTTTTTTTTTTTTTTTTTTTTTTTTTTTTTTTTTTTTTTTTTTTTTTTTTTTTTTTTTTTTTTTTTTTTTTTTTTTTTTTTTTTTTTTTTTTTTTTTTTTTTTTTTTTTTTTTTTTTTTTTTTTTTTTTTTTTTTTTTTTTTTTTTTTTTTTTTTTTTTTTTTTTTTTTTTTTTTTTTTTTTTTTTTTTTTTTTTTTTTTTTTTTTTTTTTTTTTTTTTTTTTTTTTTTTTTTTTTTTTTTTTTTTTTTTTTTTTTTTTTTTTTTTTTTTTTTTTTTTTTTTTTTTTTTTTTTTTTTTTTTTTTTTTTTTTTTTTTTTTTTTTTTTTTTTTTTTTTTTTTTTTTTTTTTTTTTTTTTTTTTTTTTTTTTTTTTTTTTTTTTTTTTTTTTTTTTTTTTTTTTTTTTTTTTTTTTTTTTTTTTTTTTTTTTTTTTTTTTTTTTTTTTTTTTTTTTTTTTTTTTTTTTTTTTTTTTTTTTTTTTTTTTTTTTTTTTTTTTTTTTTTTTTTTTTTTTTTTTTTTTTTTTTTTTTTTTTTTTTTTTTTTTTTTTTTTTTTTTTTTTTTTTTTTTTTTTTTTTTTTTTTTTTTTTTTTTTTTTTTTTTTTTTTTTTTTTTTTTTTTTTTTTTTTTTTTTTTTTTTTTTTTTTTTTTTTTTTTTTTTTTTTTTTTTTTTTTTTTTTTTTTTTTTTTTTTTTTTTTTTTTTTTTTTTTTTTTTTTTTTTTTTTTTTTTTTTTTTTTTTTTTTTTTTTTTTTTTTTTTTTTTTTTTTTTTTTTTTTTTTTTTTTTTTTTTTTTTTTTTTTTTTTTTTTTTTTTTTTTTTTTTTTTTTTTTTTTTTTTTTTTTTTTTTTTTTTTTTTTTTTTTTTTTTTTTTTTTTTTTTTTTTTTTTTTTTTTTTTTTTTTTTTTTTTTTTTTTTTTTTTTTTTTTTTTTTTTTTTTTTTTTTTTTTTTTTTTTTTTTTTTTTTTTTTTTTTTTTTTTTTTTTTTTTTTTTTTTTTTTTTTTTTTTTTTTTTTTTTTTTTTTTTTTTTTTTTTTTTTTTTTTTTTTTTTTTTTTTTTTTTTTTTTTTTTTTTTTTTTTTTTTTTTTTTTTTTTTTTTTTTTTTTTTTTTTTTTTTTTTTTTTTTTTTTTTTTTTTTTTTTTTTTTTTTTTTTTTTTTTTTTTTTTTTTTTTTTTTTTTTTTTTTTTTTTTTTTTTTTTTTTTTTTTTTTTTTTTTTTTTTTTTTTTTTTTTTTTTTTTTTTTTTTTTTTTTTTTTTTTTTTTTTTTTTTTTTTTTTTTTTTTTTTTTTTTTTTTTTTTTTTTTTTTTTTTTTTTTTTTTTTTTTTTTTTTTTTTTTTTTTTTTTTTTTTTTTTTTTTTTTTTTTTTTTTTTTTTTTTTTTTTTTTTTTTTTTTTTTTTTTTTTTTTTTTTTTTTTTTTTTTTTTTTTTTTTTTTTTTTTTTTTTTTTTTTTTTTTTTTTTTTTTTTTTTTTTTTTTTTTTTTTTTTTTTTTTTTTTTTTTTTTTTTTTTTTTTTTTTTTTTTTTTTTTTTTTTTTTTTTTTTTTTTTTTTTTTTTTTTTTTTTTTTTTTTTTTTTTTTTTTTTTTTTTTTTTTTTTTTTTTTTTTTTTTTTTTTTTTTTTTTTTTTTTTTTTTTTTTTTTTTTTTTTTTTTTTTTTTTTTTTTTTTTTTTTTTTTTTTTTTTTTTTTTTTTTTTTTTTTTTTTTTTTTTTTTTTTTTTTTTTTTTTTTTTTTTTTTTTTTTTTTTTTTTTTTTTTTTTTTTTTTTTTTTTTTTTTTTTTTTTTTTTTTTTTTTTTTTTTTTTTTTTTTTTTTTTTTTTTTTTTTTTTTTTTTTTTTTTTTTTTTTTTTTTTTTTTTTTTTTTTTTTTTTTTTTTTTTTTTTTTTTTTTTTTTTTTTTTTTTTTTTTTTTTTTTTTTTTTTTTTTTTTTTTTTTTTTTTTTTTTTTTTTTTTTTTTTTTTTTTTTTTTTTTTTTTTTTTTTTTTTTTTTTTTTTTTTTTTTTTTTTTTTTTTTTTTTTTTTTTTTTTTTTTTTTTTTTTTTTTTTTTTTTTTTTTTTTTTTTTTTTTTTTTTTTTTTTTTTTTTTTTTTTTTTTTTTTTTTTTTTTTTTTTTTTTTTTTTTTTTTTTTTTTTTTTTTTTTTTTTTTTTTTTTTTTTTTTTTTTTTTTTTTTTTTTTTTTTTTTTTTTTTTTTTTTTTTTTTTTTTTTTTTTTTTTTTTTTTTTTTTTTTTTTTTTTTTTTTTTTTTTTTTTTTTTTTTTTTTTTTTTTTTTTTTTTTTTTTTTTTTTTTTTTTTTTTTTTTTTTTTTTTTTTTTTTTTTTTTTTTTTTTTTTTTTTTTTTTTTTTTTTTTTTTTTTTTTTTTTTTTTTTTTTTTTTTTTTTTTTTTTTTTTTTTTTTTTTTTTTTTTTTTTTTTTTTTTTTTTTTTTTTTTTTTTTTTTTTTTTTTTTTTTTTTTTTTTTTTTTTTTTTTTTTTTTTTTTTTTTTTTTTTTTTTTTTTTTTTTTTTTTTTTTTTTTTTTTTTTTTTTTTTTTTTTTTTTTTTTTTTTTTTTTTTTTTTTTTTTTTTTTTTTTTTTTTTTTTTTTTTTTTTTTTTTTTTTTTTTTTTTTTTTTTTTTTTTTTTTTTTTTTTTTTTTTTTTTTTTTTTTTTTTTTTTTTTTTTTTTTTTTTTTTTTTTTTTTTTTTTTTTTTTTTTTTTTTTTTTTTTTTTTTTTTTTTTTTTTTTTTTTTTTTTTTTTTTTTTTTTTTTTTTTTTTTTTTTTTTTTTTTTTTTTTTTTTTTTTTTTTTTTTTTTTTTTTTTTTTTTTTTTTTTTTTTTTTTTTTTTTTTTTTTTTTTTTTTTTTTTTTTTTTTTTTTTTTTTTTTTTTTTTTTTTTTTTTTTTTTTTTTTTTTTTTTTTTTTTTTTTTTTTTTTTTTTTTTTTTTTTTTTTTTTTTTTTTTTTTTTTTTTTTTTTTTTTTTTTTTTTTTTTTTTTTTTTTTTTTTTTTTTTTTTTTTTTTTTTTTTTTTTTTTTTTTTTTTTTTTTTTTTTTTTTTTTTTTTTTTTTTTTTTTTTTTTTTTTTTTTTTTTTTTTTTTTTTTTTTTTTTTTTTTTTTTTTTTTTTTTTTTTTTTTTTTTTTTTTTTTTTTTTTTTTTTTTTTTTTTTTTTTTTTTTTTTTTTTTTTTTTTTTTTTTTTTTTTTTTTTTTTTTTTTTTTTTTTTTTTTTTTTTTTTTTTTTTTTTTTTTTTTTTTTTTTTTTTTTTTTTTTTTTTTTTTTTTTTTTTTTTTTTTTTTTTTTTTTTTTTTTTTTTTTTTTTTTTTTTTTTTTTTTTTTTTTTTTTTTTTTTTTTTTTTTTTTTTTTTTTTTTTTTTTTTTTTTTTTTTTTTTTTTTTTTTTTTTTTTTTTTTTTTTTTTTTTTTTTTTTTTTTTTTTTTTTTTTTTTTTTTTTTTTTTTTTTTTTTTTTTTTTTTTTTTTTTTTTTTTTTTTTTTTTTTTTTTTTTTTTTTTTTTTTTTTTTTTTTTTTTTTTTTTTTTTTTTTTTTTTTTTTTTTTTTTTTTTTTTTTTTTTTTTTTTTTTTTTTTTTTTTTTTTTTTTTTTTTTTTTTTTTTTTTTTTTTTTTTTTTTTTTTTTTTTTTTTTTTTTTTTTTTTTTTTTTTTTTTTTTTTTTTTTTTTTTTTTTTTTTTTTTTTTTTTTTTTTTTTTTTTTTTTTTTTTTTTTTTTTTTTTTTTTTTTTTTTTTTTTTTTTTTTTTTTTTTTTTTTTTTTTTTTTTTTTTTTTTTTTTTTTTTTTTTTTTTTTTTTTTTTTTTTTTTTTTTTTTTTTTTTTTTTTTTTTTTTTTTTTTTTTTTTTTTTTTTTTTTTTTTTTTTTTTTTTTTTTTTTTTTTTTTTTTTTTTTTTTTTTTTTTTTTTTTTTTTTTTTTTTTTTTTTTTTTTTTTTTTTTTTTTTTTTTTTTTTTTTTTTTTTTTTTTTTTTTTTTTTTTTTTTTTTTTTTTTTTTTTTTTTTTTTTTTTTTTTTTTTTTTTTTTTTTTTTTTTTTTTTTTTTTTTTTTTTTTTTTTTTTTTTTTTTTTTTTTTTTTTTTTTTTTTTTTTTTTTTTTTTTTTTTTTTTTTTTTTTTTTTTTTTTTTTTTTTTTTTTTTTTTTTTTTTTTTTTTTTTTTTTTTTTTTTTTTTTTTTTTTTTTTTTTTTTTTTTTTTTTTTTTTTTTTTTTTTTTTTTTTTTTTTTTTTTTTTTTTTTTTTTTTTTTTTTTTTTTTTTTTTTTTTTTTTTTTTTTTTTTTTTTTTTTTTTTTTTTTTTTTTTTTTTTTTTTTTTTTTTTTTTTTTTTTTTTTTTTTTTTTTTTTTTTTTTTTTTTTTTTTTTTTTTTTTTTTTTTTTTTTTTTTTTTTTTTTTTTTTTTTTTTTTTTTTTTTTTTTTTTTTTTTTTTTTTTTTTTTTTTTTTTTTTTTTTTTTTTTTTTTTTTTTTTTTTTTTTTTTTTTTTTTTTTTTTTTTTTTTTTTTTTTTTTTTTTTTTTTTTTTTTTTTTTTTTTTTTTTTTTTTTTTTTTTTTTTTTTTTTTTTTTTTTTTTTTTTTTTTTTTTTTTTTTTTTTTTTTTTTTTTTTTTTTTTTTTTTTTTTTTTTTTTTTTTTTTTTTTTTTTTTTTTTTTTTTTTTTTTTTTTTTTTTTTTTTTTTTTTTTTTTTTTTTTTTTTTTTTTTTTTTTTTTTTTTTTTTTTTTTTTTTTTTTTTTTTTTTTTTTTTTTTTTTTTTTTTTTTTTTTTTTTTTTTTTTTTTTTTTTTTTTTTTTTTTTTTTTTTTTTTTTTTTTTTTTTTTTTTTTTTTTTTTTTTTTTTTTTTTTTTTTTTTTTTTTTTTTTTTTTTTTTTTTTTTTTTTTTTTTTTTTTTTTTTTTTTTTTTTTTTTTTTTTTTTTTTTTTTTTTTTTTTTTTTTTTTTTTTTTTTTTTTTTTTTTTTTTTTTTTTTTTTTTTTTTTTTTTTTTTTTTTTTTTTTTTTTTTTTTTTTTTTTTTTTTTTTTTTTTTTTTTTTTTTTTTTTTTTTTTTTTTTTTTTTTTTTTTTTTTTTTTTTTTTTTTTTTTTTTTTTTTTTTTTTTTTTTTTTTTTTTTTTTTTTTTTTTTTTTTTTTTTTTTTTTTTTTTTTTTTTTTTTTTTTTTTTTTTTTTTTTTTTTTTTTTTTTTTTTTTTTTTTTTTTTTTTTTTTTTTTTTTTTTTTTTTTTTTTTTTTTTTTTTTTTTTTTTTTTTTTTTTTTTTTTTTTTTTTTTTTTTTTTTTTTTTTTTTTTTTTTTTTTTTTTTTTTTTTTTTTTTTTTTTTTTTTTTTTTTTTTTTTTTTTTTTTTTTTTTTTTTTTTTTTTTTTTTTTTTTTTTTTTTTTTTTTTTTTTTTTTTTTTTTTTTTTTTTTTTTTTTTTTTTTTTTTTTTTTTTTTTTTTTTTTTTTTTTTTTTTTTTTTTTTTTTTTTTTTTTTTTTTTTTTTTTTTTTTTTTTTTTTTTTTTTTTTTTTTTTTTTTTTTTTTTTTTTTTTTTTTTTTTTTTTTTTTTTTTTTTTTTTTTTTTTTTTTTTTTTTTTTTTTTTTTTTTTTTTTTTTTTTTTTTTTTTTTTTTTTTTTTTTTTTTTTTTTTTTTTTTTTTTTTTTTTTTTTTTTTTTTTTTTTTTTTTTTTTTTTTTTTTTTTTTTTTTTTTTTTTTTTTTTTTTTTTTTTTTTTTTTTTTTTTTTTTTTTTTTTTTTTTTTTTTTTTTTTTTTTTTTTTTTTTTTTTTTTTTTTTTTTTTTTTTTTTTTTTTTTTTTTTTTTTTTTTTTTTTTTTTTTTTTTTTTTTTTTTTTTTTTTTTTTTTTTTTTTTTTTTTTTTTTTTTTTTTTTTTTTTTTTTTTTTTTTTTTTTTTTTTTTTTTTTTTTTTTTTTTTTTTTTTTTTTTTTTTTTTTTTTTTTTTTTTTTTTTTTTTTTTTTTTTTTTTTTTTTTTTTTTTTTTTTTTTTTTTTTTTTTTTTTTTTTTTTTTTTTTTTTTTTTTTTTTTTTTTTTTTTTTTTTTTTTTTTTTTTTTTTTTTTTTTTTTTTTTTTTTTTTTTTTTTTTTTTTTTTTTTTTTTTTTTTTTTTTTTTTTTTTTTTTTTTTTTTTTTTTTTTTTTTTTTTTTTTTTTTTTTTTTTTTTTTTTTTTTTTTTTTTTTTTTTTTTTTTTTTTTTTTTTTTTTTTTTTTTTTTTTTTTTTTTTTTTTTTTTTTTTTTTTTTTTTTTTTTTTTTTTTTTTTTTTTTTTTTTTTTTTTTTTTTTTTTTTTTTTTTTTTTTTTTTTTTTTTTTTTTTTTTTTTTTTTTTTTTTTTTTTTTTTTTTTTTTTTTTTTTTTTTTTTTTTTTTTTTTTTTTTTTTTTTTTTTTTTTTTTTTTTTTTTTTTTTTTTTTTTTTTTTTTTTTTTTTTTTTTTTTTTTTTTTTTTTTTTTTTTTTTTTTTTTTTTTTTTTTTTTTTTTTTTTTTTTTTTTTTTTTTTTTTTTTTTTTTTTTTTTTTTTTTTTTTTTTTTTTTTTTTTTTTTTTTTTTTTTTTTTTTTTTTTTTTTTTTTTTTTTTTTTTTTTTTTTTTTTTTTTTTTTTTTTTTTTTTTTTTTTTTTTTTTTTTTTTTTTTTTTTTTTTTTTTTTTTTTTTTTTTTTTTTTTTTTTTTTTTTTTTTTTTTTTTTTTTTTTTTTTTTTTTTTTTTTTTTTTTTTTTTTTTTTTTTTTTTTTTTTTTTTTTTTTTTTTTTTTTTTTTTTTTTTTTTTTTTTTTTTTTTTTTTTTTTTTTTTTTTTTTTTTTTTTTTTTTTTTTTTTTTTTTTTTTTTTTTTTTTTTTTTTTTTTTTTTTTTTTTTTTTTTTTTTTTTTTTTTTTTTTTTTTTTTTTTTTTTTTTTTTTTTTTTTTTTTTTTTTTTTTTTTTTTTTTTTTTTTTTTTTTTTTTTTTTTTTTTTTTTTTTTTTTTTTTTTTTTTTTTTTTTTTTTTTTTTTTTTTTTTTTTTTTTTTTTTTTTTTTTTTTTTTTTTTTTTTTTTTTTTTTTTTTTTTTTTTTTTATTTTTTTTTTTTTTTTTTTTTTTTTTTTTTTTTTTTTTTTTTTTTTTTTTTTTTTTTTTTTTTTTTTTTTTTTTTTTTTTTTTTTTTTTTTTTTTTTTTTTTTTTTTTTTTTTTTTTTTTTTTTTTTTTTTTTTTTTTTTTTTTTTTTTTTTTTTTTTTTTTTTTTTTTTTTTTTTTTTTTTTTTTTTTTTTTTTTTTTTTTTTTTTTTTTTTTTTTTTTTTTTTTTTTTTTTTTTTTTTTTTTTTTTTTTTTTTTTTTTTTTTTTTTTTTTTTTTTTTTTTTTTTTTTTTTTTTTTTTTTTTTTTTTTTTTTTTTTTTTTTTTTTTTTTTTTTTTTTTTTTTTTTTTTTTTTTTTTTTTTTTTTTTTTTTTTTTTTTTTTTTTTTTTTTTTTTTTTTTTTTTTTTTTTTTTTTTTTTTTTTTTTTTTTTTTTTTTTTTTTTTTTTTTTTTTTTTTTTTTTTTTTTTTTTTTTTTTTTTTTTTTTTTTTTTTTTTTTTTTTTTTTTTTTTTTTTTTTTTTTTTTTTTTTTTTTTTTTTTTTTTTTTTTTTTTTTTTTTTTTTTTTTTTTTTTATTTTTTTTTTTTTTTTTTTTTTTTTTTTTTTTTTTTTTTTTTTTTTTTTTTTTTTTTTTTTTTTTTTTTTTTTTTTTTTTTTTTTTTTTTTTTTTTTTTTTTTTTTTTTTTTTTTTTTTT
>CM042997.1:37396-116913 GCA_023678885.1 Pogostemon cablin
GATGCATATTTCCTTCATTTTGATGCTCATTCGCTTGTTATGATCAACATTTTCTTCGTTTCGATGCATATTTCCCTTATTTTGAAGTTCATTCGCCTTTTATGATGAACATTTCCTTCGTTTCGATGAATATTTCCTTCATTTTGATGCTCATTCGCTTGTTATGATCAACATTTCCTTTGTTTCGATGCATATTTCCTTCATGTTGATGCTCAATCGCTTGTTATGATCAACATTTCTTCATTTAAGTGCATACTCCTTCATTTTGATGATAATTAGCTTGTTATGATCAACATTTCCTTTGTTTCGATGCATATTTACTTCATTTTGATGCTCATTCAGTTGTTATGATCAACATTTTCTTTGTTTCGATGCATATTTCCTTCATTTTGATGCTTATTCACTTGTTATGATCAACATTTTCTTTTTTTCTTTGCATATTCCTTCATTTTGATGCTCATCCGCATATATGATCAACATTTCCTTTGTTTCGATGCATATTTCCTTCATTTTTATGCTCATTCACTTGTTATGATCGTTTCCTTAATTTTGATGCATAATCCTTCATTTTGATGCTCTTTTGCTTGTTATGATCAACGTTTCCTTCATTTCGATGCATATTTCTTTTATTTTGATGCTCATTCGCCTTTTTATGATCAACATTTCTTCGTTTCGATTAATATTTCCTTCGTTTTGATGCCATTTGCTTGTTATGATCAACATTTCCTTCGATTCGATGTATATTTCCTTCATTTTGATGCTCATTCGCTTGTTATGATCAACATTTCCTTCGTTTCGATGCATATTTCATTCTTTTGATGCTCATTCGCTTGTTATGATCAACATTTCCTTCGTTTTGATGCATATTCCTTCATTTTGATGCTTATTAGCCTGTTATAATCAATATTTCCTTCGTTTTGATGGATATTTCCTTCATTTTGATGCTCATTCGCTTGTTATGATCAACATTTTCTTCGTTTCTATGCATATTCCTTCATTTTGATGCTCATTGCATGTTATGATCAACATTTCCTTGTTTCGATGCATATTTCCTTCATTTTTATGCTCATTCGCTTGTTATGATCAACATTTCCTTCGTTTCGATGCATATTTCCTTCTTTTGATGCCCATTCGCTTGTTATGATCCATATTTCCTTCATTTTGATGCATATTCCTTCATTTTGATGCTAATTAGCTTGTTATGATCAACATTTCCTTCATTCGATGCATATTTCCTTTTTTGATGCTCAATCGCTTGTTATGATCAAATTTCCTTCATTTCGATGCATATTTTCCTCATTTTGATGTTCATTCGCTTGTTATGATCAACATTTCCTTGTTTTGATGCATATTTCCTTCATTTTGATGCTCATTCGCTTGTTATGATCAACATTTTCTTGTTTCGATGCATATTTCCTTATTTTGATGTTCATTCGCCTTTTATGATCAACATTTCCTTTCGTTTCGATGCATATTTCCTTCATTTTGATGCTCATTCGCATGTTATGATCAACATTTCCTTTGTTTCGATGCATATTTCCTTCATTTTTATGCTCATTCGCTTGTTATGATCGTTTCCTTCATTTTGATGCATAATCCTTCATTTTGATGCTCTTTTGCTTGTCATGATCAACATTTCCTTCATTTCGATGCATATTTCCTTTATTTTGATGCTCATTCGCCTTTTATGATCAACATTTCTTCGTTTCGATTAATATTTCCTTCATTTTGATGCTCATTTGCTTGTTATGATCAACATTTCCTTCGATTCGATGTATATTTCCTTCATTTTGATGCTCATTCGCTTGTTATGATCAACATTTCCTTCGTTTCGATGCATATTTATTCTTTTGATGCTCATTTCGCTTGTTATTCTTATTATATATGATCAAATTTCCTTTGTTTCGATGCATATTTCATTCTTTTGATGCTATTCGCTTGTTATGATCCACATTTCCTTCGTTTGATGCATATTCCATTATTTTGATGCTAATTAGCTTGTTATAATCAACATTTCCTTCATTTCGATGGATATTTCCTTTTTTTGATACTCAATCACTTGGTATGATCAAAATTTCCTTCATTTCGATGCATATTTCCTCCATTTTGATGTTCATTCGCTTGTTATGATCAACATTTCCTTCGTTTCGATGCATATTTCTTCATTTTGATGCTCATTCGCTTGTTATGATCAACATTTCCTTCGTTTCGATGCATATTTCCCTTATTTTGAAGTTCATTCGCTTTTATGATGAACATTTCCTTCGTTTCGATGAATATTTCCTTCATTTTGATGCTCATTCGCTTGTTATGATCAACATTTCCTTTGTTTCGATGCATATTTCCTTCATGTTGATGCTCAATCGCTTGTTATGATCAACATTTCATTCATTTAAGTGCATACTCCTTCATTTTGATGATAATTAGCATGTTATGATCAACATTTCCTTTGTTTCGATGCATATTTACTTCATTTTGATGCTCATTCAGTTGTTATGATCAACATTTCCTTTGTTTCGATGCATATTTCCTTCATTTTGATGCTTATTCACTTGTTATGATCAACATTTTCTTTTTTTCTTGCATATTCCTTCATTTTGATGCTCATCCGCTTGTTATGATCAACATTTCCTTTGTTTCGATGCATATTTCCTTCATTTTTATGCTCATTCGCTTGTTATGATCATTTCCTTCATTTTGATGCATAATCCTTCATTTTGATGCTCTTTTGCTTGTTATGATCAACATTTCCTTCATTTCGATGCATTTCCTTTATTTTGATGCTCATTCGCCTTTTATGATCAACATTTCTTCGTTTCGATTAATATTTCCTTCGTTTTGATGCTCATTTGCTTGTTATGATCAACATTTCCTTCGATTCGATGTATATTTCCTTCATTTTGATGCTCATTCGCTTGTTATGATCAACATTTCCTTCGTTTCGATGCATATTTCATTCTTTTGATGCTCATTCGCTTGTTATGATCAACATTTCCTTTGTTTCGATGCATATTTCATTTTTTGATGCCTATTCGCTTGTTATGATCCAATTTCCTTCGTTTTGATGCATATTCCTTTATTTTGATGCTAATTGCTTGTTATAATCAACATTTCCTTCATTTCGATGGATATTTCCTTTATTTTGATACTCAATCACTTGGTATGATCAAAATTTCCTTCATTTCGATGCATATTTCCTCCATTTTGATGCTCATTCGCTTGTTATGATCAACATTTCCTTCGTTTCGATGCATATTTCTTCATTTTGATGCTCATTCACTTGTTATGATCAACATTTCCTTTGTTTCGATGCATATTTCCTTATTTTGAAGTTCATTCGCCTTTTATGATGAACATTTCCTTCGTTTCGATGAATATTTCCTTTATTTTGATGCTCATTCGCTTGTTATGATCAACATTTCCTTTGTTTCGATGCATATTTCCTTCATGTTGATGCTCAATCGCTTGTTATGATCAACATTTCATTCATTTAAGTGCATACTCCTTCATTTTGATGATAATTAGCTTGCTATGATCAACATTTCCTTTGTTTCGATGCATATTTACTTCATTTTGATGCTCATTCAGTTGTTATGATCAACATTTCCTTTGTTTCGATGCATATTTCCTTCATTTTGATGCTTATTCACTTGTTATGATCAACATTTTCTTTTTTCTTTGCATATTCCTTCATTTTGATGCTCATCCGCATGTTATGATCAACATTTCCTTTGTTTCGATGCATATTTCCTTCATTTTTATGCTCATTCGCTTGTTATGATCGTTTCCTTCATTTTGATGCATAATCCTTCATTTTGATGCTCTTTTGCTTGTCATGATCAACGTTTCCTTCATTTCGATGCATATTTCCTTTATTTTGATGCTCATTCGCCTTTTATGATCAACATTTCTTCGTTTCGATAATATTTCCTTCGTTTTGATGCTCATTTGCTTGTTATGATCAACATTTCCTTCGATTCGATGTATATTTCCTTCATTTTGATGCTCATTCGCTTGTTATGATCAACATTTCCTTCGTTTCGATGCATATTTCATTCTTTTGATGCTCATTCGCTTGTTATGATCAACATTTCCTTTGTTTCGATGCATATTTCATTCTTTTGATGCCTATTCGCTTGTTATGATCCACATTTCCTTCGTTTTGATGCATATTCCATTATTTTGATGCTAATTAGCTTGTTATGATCAACATTTCCTTCATTTCGATGGATATTTCCTTTATTTTGATACTCAATCACTTGGTATGATCAAAATTTCCTTCATTTCGATGCATATTTCCTTCATTTTGATGCTCATTCGCTTGTTATGATCAACATTTCCTTCGTTTCGATGCATATTTCCTTCATTTTGATGCTCATTCACTTGTTATGATCAACATTTCCTTTGTTTCGATGCATATTTCCTTATTTTGAGTTCATTCGCCTTTTATGATGAACATTTCCTTCGTTTCGATGAATATTTCCTTTATTTTGATGCTCATTCGCTTGTTATGATCAACATTTCCTTTGATTCGATGCATATTTCCTTCATGTTGATGCTCAATCGCTTGTTATGATCAACATTTCATTCATTTAAGTGCATACTCCTTCATTTTGATGATAATTAGCATGCTATGATCAACATTTCCTTTGTTTCGATGCATATTTACTTCATTTTGATGCTCATTCAGTTGTTATGATCAACATTTCCTTTGTTTCGATGCATATTTCCTTCATTTTGATGCTTATTCACTTGTTATGATCAACATTTTCTTTTTTTCTTTGCATATTCCTTCATTTTGATGCTCATCCGCATGTTATGATCAACATTTCCTTTGTTTCGATGCATATTTCCTTCATTTTTATGCTCATTCGCTTGTTATGATCGTTTCCTTCATTTTGATGCATAATCCTTCATTTTGATGCTCTTTTGCTTGTCATGATCAACGTTTCCTTCATTTCGATGCATATTTCCTTTATTTTGATGCTCATTCGCCTTTTATGATCAACATTTCTTCGTTTCGATTAATATTTCCTTCGTTTTGATGCTCATTTGCTTGTTATGATCAACATTTCCTTCGATTCGATGTATATTTCCTTCATTTTGATGCTCATTCGCTTGTTATGATCAACATTTCCTTCGTTTGATGCATATTTCCTTCATTTTGATGCTCATTCGCTTGTTATGATCAACATTTCCTTTGTTTCGATGCATATTTACTTCATTTTGATGCTCATTCGCTTGTTATGATCAACATTTCCTTTGTTTCGATGCATATTTCCTTCATTTTGATGCTTATTCGCTTGTTATGATCAACATTTTCTTTTTTCGATGCATATTCCTTCATTTTGATGCTCATTCGCTTGTTATGATCAACATTTCCTTTGTTTCGATGCATATTTCCTTCATTTTGATGCTCATTCGCTTGTTATGATCATTTCCTTCGTTTTGATGCATATTTCTTCATTTTGATGCTCATTTGCTTGTTATGATCAACATTTCCTTCATTTCGATGCATATTTCCTTTATTTTGATGCTCATTCGCCTTTTATGATCAACATTTCCTTCGTTTCGATGAATATTTCCTTCATTTTGATGCTCATTCGCTTGTTATGATCAACATTTCCTTTGATTCGATGCATATTTCCTTCATGTTGATGCTCAATCGCTTGTTATGATCAACATTTCATTCATTTAAGTGCATACTCCTTCATTTTGATGATAATTAGCATGTTATGATCAACATTTCCTTTGTTTCGATGCATATTTACTTCATTTTGATGCTCATTCAGTTGTTATGATCAACATTTCCTTTGTTTCGATGCATATTTCCTTCATTTTGATGCTTATTCACTTGTTATGATCAACATTTTCTTTTTTCTTTGCATATTCCTTCATTTTGATGCTCATCCGCATGTTATGATCAACATTTCCTTTGTTTCGATGCATATTTCCTTCATTTTTATGCTCATTCGCTTGTTATGATCGTTTCCTTCATTTTGATGCATAATCCTTCATTTTGATGCTCTTTTGCTTGTCATGATCAACGTTTCCTTCATTTCGATGCATATTTCTTTATTTTGATGCTCATTCGCCTTTTATGATCAACATTTCTTCGTTTCGATTAATATTTCCTTCGTTTTGATGCTCATTTGCTTGTTATGATCAACATTTCCTTCGATTCGATGTATATTTCCTTCATTTTGATGCTCATTCGCTTGTTATGATCAACATTTCCTTCGTTTCGATGCATATTTCATTCTTTTGATGCTCATTCGCTTGTTATGATCAACATTTCCTTTGTTTCGATGCATATTTCATTCTTTTGATGCCTATTCGCTTGTTATGATCCACATTTCCTTCGTTTTGATGCATATTCCTTTATTTTGATGCTAATTAGCTTGTTATAATCAACATTTCCTTCATTTCGATGGATATTTCCTTTTTTTGATACTCAATCACTTGGTATGATCAAAATTTCCTTCATTTCGATGCATATTTCCTCCATTTTGATGCTCATTCGCTTGTTATGATCAACATTTCCTTTGTTTTGATGCATATTTCCTTCATTTTGATGCTCATTCGCTTGTTATGATCAATATTTTCTTCGTTTCGATGCATATTTCCTTATTTTGAAGTTCATTCGCCTTTTATGATGAACATTTCCTTCGTTTCGATGAATATTTCCTTCGTTTTGATGCTCATTCGCTTGTTATGATCAACATTTCCTTTGATTCGATGCATATTTCCTTCATGTTGATGCTCAATCGCTTGTTATGATCAACATTTCATTCATTTAAGTGCATACTCCTTCATTTTGATGATAATTAGCATGCTATGATCAACATTTCCTTTGTTTCGATGCATATTTACTTCATTTTGATGCTCATTCAGTTGTTATGATCAACATTTCCTTTGTTTCGATGCATATTTCCTTCATTTTGATGCTTATTCACTTGTTATGATCAACATTTTCTTTTTTCTTTGCATATTCCTTCATTTTGATGCTCATCCGCATGTTATGATCAACATTTCCTTTGTTTCGATGCATATTTCCTTCATTTTTATGCTCATTCACTTGTTATGATCGTTTCCTTAATTTTGATGCATAATCCTTCATTTTGATGCTCTTTTGCTTGTCATGATCAACGTTTCCTTCATTTCGATGCATATTTCTTTATTTTGATGCTCATTCGCCTTTTATGATCAACATTTCTTCGTTTCGATTAATATTTCCTTCGTTTTGATGCTCATTTGCTTGTTATGATCAACATTTCCTTCGATTCGATGTATATTTCCTTCATTTTGATGCTCATTCGCTTGTTATGATCAACATTTCCTTCGTTTCGATGCATATTTCATTCTTTTGATGCTCATTCGCTTGTTATGATCAACATTTCCTTTGTTTCGATGCATATTTCATTCTTTTGATGCCTATTCGCTTGTTATGATCCACATTTCCTTCGTTTTGATGCATATTCCTTTATTTTGATGCTAATTAGCTTGTTATAATCAACATTTCCTTCATTTCGATGGATATTTCCTTTATTTTGATACTCAATCACTTGGTTTGATCAAAATTTCCTTCATTTCGATGCATATTTCCTCCATTTTGATGCTCATTCGCTTGTTATGATCAACATTTCCTTCGTTTCGATGCATATTTCCTTCATTTTGATGCTCATTCACTTGTTATGATCAACATTTCCTTTGTTTCGATGCATATTTCCCTTATTTTGAAGTTCATTCGCCTTTTATGATGAACATTTCCTTCGTTTCGATGAATATTTCCTTTATTTTGATGCTCATTCGCTTGTTATGATCAACATTTCCTTTGATTCGATGCATATTTCCTTCATGTTGATGCTCAATCGCTTGTTATGATCAACATTTCATTCATTTAAGTGCATACTCCTTCATTTTGATGATAATTAGCATGCTATGATCAACATTTCCTTTGTTTCGATGCATATTTACTTCATTTTGATGCTCATTCAGTTGTTATGATCAACATTTCCTTTGTTTCGATGCATATTTCCTTCATTTTGATGCTTATTCACTTGTTATGATCAACATTTTCTTTTTTTCTTTGCATATTCCTTCATTTTGATGCTCATCCGCATGTTATGATCAACATTTCCTTTGTTTCGATGCATATTTCCTTCATTTTTATGCTCATTCGCTTGTTATGATCGTTTCCTTCATTTTGATGCATAATCCTTCATTTTGATGCTCATTTGCTTGTTATGATCAACATTTCCTTCGATTCGATGTATATTTCCTTCATTTTGATGCTCATTCGCTTGTTATGATCAACATTTCCTTCGTTTCGATGCATATTTCATTCTTTTGATGCTCATTCGCTTGTTATGATCAACATTTCCTTTGTTTCGATGCATATTTCATTCTTTTGATGCCTATTCGCTTGTTATGATCCACATTTCCTTCGTTTTGATGCATATTCCATTATTTTGATGCTAATTAGCTTGTTATAATCAACATTTCCTTCATTTCGATGGATATTTCCTTTATTTTGATACTCAATCACTTGGTTATGATCAAAATTTCCTTCATTTCGATGCATATTTCCTCCATTTTGATGCTCATTCGCTTGTTATGATCAACATTTCCTTCGTTTCGATGCATATTTCCTTCATTTTGATGCTCATTCACTTGTTATGATCAACATTTCCTTGTTTCGATGCATATTTCCCTTATTTTGAAGTTCATTCGCCTTTTATGATGAACATTTCCTTCGTTTCGATGAATATTTCCTTTATTTTGATGCTCATTCGCTTGTTATGATCAACATTTCCTTTGATTCGATGCATATTTCCTTCATGTTGATGCTCAATCGCTTGTTATGATCAACATTTCATTCATTTAAGTGCATACTCCTTCATTTTGATGATAATTAGCATGCTATGATCAACATTTCCTTTGTTTCGATGCATATTTACTTCATTTTGATGCTCATTCAGTTGTTATGATCAACATTTCCTTTGTTTCGATGCATATTTCCTTCATTTTGATGCTTATTCACTTGTTATGATCAACATTTTCTTTTTTCTTTGCATATTCCTTCATTTTGATGCTCATCCGCATGTTATGATCAACATTTCCTTTGTTTCGATGCATATTTCCTTCATTTTTATGCTCATTCGCTTGTTATGATCGTTTCCTTATTTTGATGCATAATCCTTCATTTTGATGCTCTTTTGCTTGTCATGATCAACGTTTCCTTCATTTCGATGCATATTTCTTTTATTTTGATGCTCATTCGCCTTTTATGATCAACATTTCTTCGTTTCGATTAATATTTCCTTCGTTTTGATGCTCATTTGCTTGTTATGATCAACATTTCCTTCGATTCGATGTATATTTCCTTCATTTTGATGCTCATTCGCTTGTTATGATCAACATTTCCTTCGTTTCGATGCATATTTCATTCTTTTGATGCTCATTCGCTTGTTATGATCAACATTTCCTTTGTTTCGATGCATATTTCATTCTTTTGATGCCTATTCGCTTGTTATGATCCACATTTCCTTCGTTTTGATGCATATTCCATTATTTTGATGCTAATTAGCTTGTTATAATCAACATTTCCTTCATTTCGATGGATATTTCCTTTATTTTGATACTCAATCACTTGGTTATGATCAAAATTTCCTTCATTTCGATGCATATTTCCTTCATTTTGATGCTCATTCGCTTGTTATGATCAACATTTCCTTCGTTTCGATGCATATTTCCTTCATTTTGATGCTCATTCACTTGTTATGATCAACATTTCCTTTGTTTCGATGCATATTTCCTTATTTTGAAGTTCATTCGCCTTTTATGATGAACATTTCCTTCGTTTCGATGAATATTTCCTTTATTTTGATGCTCATTCGCTTGTTATGATCAACATTTCCTTTGATTCGATGCATATTTCCTTCATGTTGATGCTCAATCGCTTGTTATGATCAACATTTCATTCATTTAAGTGCATACTCCTTCATTTTGATGATAATTAGCATGCTATGATCAACATTTCCTTTGTTTCGATGCATATTTACTTCATTTTGATGCTCATTCAGTTGTTATGATCAACATTTCCTTTGTTTCGATGCATATTTCCTTCATTTTGATGCTTATTCACTTGTTATGATCAACATTTTCTTTTTTCTTTGCATATTCCTTCATTTTGATGCTCATCCGCATGTTATGATCAACATTTCCTTTGTTTCGATGCATATTTCCTTCATTTTTATGCTCATTCGCTTGTTATGATCGTTTCCTTCATTTTGATGCATAATCCTTCATTTTGATGCTCTTTTGCTTGTCATGATCAACGTTTCCTTCATTTCGATGCATATTTCCTTTATTTTGATGCTCATTCGCCTTTTATGATCAACATTTCTTCGTTTCGATTAATATTTCCTTCGTTTTGATGCTCATTTGCTTGTTATGATCAACATTTCCTTCGATTCGATGTATATTTCCTTCATTTTGATGCTCATTCGCTTGTTATGATCAACATTTCCTTCGTTTCGATGCATATTCCTTCATTTTGATGCTCATTCGCTTGTTATGATCAACATTTCCTTTGTTTCGATGCATATTTCCTTCATTTTGATGCTCATTCGCTTGTTATGATCACATTTCCTTCGTTTCGATGCATATTTCCTTCATTTTGATGCTTATTCGCTTGTTATGATCAACATTTTCTTTTTTCGATGCATATTCCTTCATTTTGATGCTCATCGCTTGTTATGATCAACATTTCCTTTGTTTCGATGCATATTTCCTTCATTTTGATGCTCATTCGCTTGTTATGATCATTTCCTTCGTTTTGATGCATATTCCTTCATTTTGATGCTCATTTGCTTGTTATGATCAACATTTCCTTCATTTCGATGCATATTTCCTTTTTTTGATACTCAATCCCTTGTTATGATCAACATTTCCTTCGTTTCGATGAGTATTTCCTCGTTTTGATGCTTCATTCGCTTGTTATGATCAACATTTCCTTTGATTTGATGCATATTTCCTTCATGTTGATGCTCAATCGCTTGTTATGATCAACATTTTCTTCAGTTTAGTGCATACTTCCCTTCATTTGAAGATAATTAGCCTTTTATGATCGAACATTTCCTTCGTTTCGATGCATATTTACTTCATTTTGATGCTCATTCAGTTGTTATGATCAACATTTCCTTTGTTTCGATGCATATTTCCTTCATTTTGATGCTTATTCACTTGTTATGATCAACATTTTCTTTTTTCTTTGCATATTCCTTCATTTTTGTTGCTCATACCGCATAATATGATCAACATTTCCTTTGTTTCTATGCATATTTCCTTCATTTTTATGCTCATTCACTTGTTATGATCGTTTCCTTAATTTTGATGCATAATCCTTCATTTTGATGCTCTTTTGCTTGTCATGATCAACGTTTCCTTCATTTCGATGCATATTTCCTTTATTTTGATGCTCATTCGCCTTTTATGATCAACATTTCTTCGTTTCGATTAATATTTCCTTCGTTTTGATGCTCATTTGCTTGTTATGATCAACATTTCCTTCGATTCGATGTATATTTCCTTCATTTTGATGCTCATTCGCTTGTTATGATCAACATTTCCTTCGTTTCGATGCATATTTCATTCTTTTGATGCTCATTCGCTTGTTATGATCAACATTTCCTTTGTTTCGATGCATATTTCATTCTTTTGATGCCTATTCGCTTGTTATGATCCACATTTCCTTCGTTTTGATGCATATTCCATTATTTTGATGCTAATTAGCTTGTTATAATCAACATTTCCTTCATTTCGATGGATATTTCCTTTATTTTGATACTCAATCACTTGGTATGATCAAAATTTCCTTCATTTCGATGCATATTTCCTCCATTTTGATGCTCATTCTCGCTTGTTATGATCAACATTTCCTTCGTTTCGATGCATATTTCCTTCATTTTTGATGCTCATTCGCTTGTTATGATCAAATTTTCCTTTGTTTCGATGCATATTTCCCTTATTTTGAAGTTCATTCGCCTTTTATGATGAACATTTCCTTCGTTTCGATGAATATTTCCTTTATTTTGATGCTCATATCGCTTGTTATGATCAACATTTCCTTTGTTTCGATGCATATTTCCTTCATGTTGATGCTCAATCGCTTGTTATGATCAACATTTCTTTCATCTTAGTGCATACTCCTTCATTTTGATGCTAATTAGCATGCTTATGATCAACATTCCTTTGTTTCGATGCATATTTACTTCATTTTGATGCTCATTCAGTTGTTATGATCAACATTTCCTTTGTTTCGATGCATATTTCCTTCATTTTGATGCTTATTCACTTGTTATGATCAACATTTTCTTCTTTTCTTTGCATATTCCTTCATTTTGATGCTCATCCGCCATATTTATGATCAACAATTTCCTTTGTTTCGATGCATATTTCCTTCATTTTTATGCTCATTCACTTGTTATGATCGTTTCCTTAATTTTGATGCATAATCCTTCATTTTGATGCTCTTTTGCTTGTCAATGATCAACGTTTCCTTCTATTTCGATGCATATTTCTTTATTTTGATGCTCATTCGCCTTTTATGATCAACATTTCTTCGTTTCGATTAATATTTCCTTCGTTTTGATGCTCAATTTGCTTGTTATGATCAACATTTCCTTCGATTTCGATGTATATTTCCTTCATTTTGTATGCTCATTCGCTTGTTATGATAAACATTTCCTTCGTTTCGATGCATATTTCATTCTTTTGATGCTCATTCGCTTGTTATGATCAACATTTCCTTAGTTTCGATGCATATTTCATTCATTTTGATGCTATTACGCTTGTTATGATCCACATTTCCTTCGTTTTGATGCATATTTCCATTTTTTTGATGCTAATTAGCTTGTTATAATCAACATTTCCTTCATTTCGATGGATATTTTCCTTTATTTTTGATACTCAATCACTGGTATGATCAAAATTTCCTTCATTTTCGATGCATATTTCCTCATTTTGATGCTCATTCGCTTGTTATGATCACATTTCCTTCGTTTTCGATGCATATTTCCTTCATTTTGATGCTCATTCCTCTTGTTATGATCAACATTTCCTTTGTTTCGATGCATATTTCCCTTATTTTGAAGTTCATTTCGCCTTTTATGATGAACATTTCTTCGTTTCGATGAATATTTCCTTTATTTTGATGCTCATTCGCTTGTTATGATCAACATTTCCTTTGATTCGATGCATATTTCCTTCATGTTGATGCTCAATCGCTTGTATGATCAACATTTCTTCATTTAAGTGCATACTCCTTCATTTTGATGATAATTAGCTTGCTATGATCAACATTTCCTTTGTTTCGATGCATATTTACTTCATTTTGATGCTCATTCAGTTGTTTATGATCAACATTTCCTTTGTTTCGATGCATATTTCCTTCATTTTGATGCTTATTCACTTGTTATGATCAACATTTTCTTTTTTCTTTGCATATTCCTTCATTTTGTTGCTCATACCGCATAATATGATCAACATTTCCTTTGTTTCTATGCATATTTCCTTCATTTTTATGCTCATTCACTTGTTATGATCGTTTCCTTAATTTTGATGCATAATCCTTCATTTTGATGCTCTTTTGCTTGTCATGATCAACGTTTCCTTCATTTCGATGCATATTTCTTTTATTTTGATGCTCATTCGCCTTTTATGATCAACATTTCTTCGTTTCGATTAATATTTCCTTCGTTTTGATGCCCATTTGCTTGTTATGATCAACATTTCCTTCGATTCGATGTATATTTCCTTCATTTTGATGCTCATTCGCTTGTTATGATCAACATTTCCTTCGTTTCGATGCATATTTCCATTCTTTTGATGCTCATTCGCTTGTTTATGATCAACATTTCTTTCGTTTCGATGCATATTTCATTCTTTTGATGCCCATTCGCTTGTTATGATCCACATTTCCTTCTTTTTGATGCTTATTCCATCATTTTGATGCTAATTAGCTTGTTATAATCAACATTTCCTTCATTCGATGGATATTTCCTTTATTTTGATACTCAATCACTTGGTATGATCAAAATTTCCTTCATTTCGATGCATATTTCCTCCATTTTGATGCTCATTCGCTTGTTATGATCAACATTTCCTTCGTTTGATGCATATTTCCTTCATTTTGATGCTCAAAGTCACTTGTTATGATCAACAGTTTCCTTTGTTTCGATGCATATTTCCCTTATTTTGAAGTTCATTCGCCTTTTATGATGAACATTTCCTTCGTTTCGATGAATATTTCCTTTATTTTGATGCTCATTCGCTTGTTATGATCAACATTTCCTTTGATTCGATGCATATTTCCTTCATGTTGATGCTCAATCGCTTGTTATGATCAACATTTCTTCATTTAAGTGCATACTTCCCTTCATTTGAATGATCATTAGCTTGCTATGATGAACATTTCCTTGTTTCGATGCATATTTACTTCATTTTGATGCTCATTCAGTTGTTATGATCAACATTTCCTTTGTTTCGATGCATATTTCCTTCATTTTGATGCTTATTCACTTGTTATGATCAACATTTTCTTTTTTCTTTGCATATTCCTTCATTTTGTTGCTCATCCGCTAATATGATCAACATTTCCTTTGTTTCTATGCATATTTCCTTCATTTTTATGCTCATTCACTTGTTATGATCGTTTCCTTAATTTTGATGCATAATCCTTCATTTTGATGCTCTTTTGCTTGTCATGATCAACGTTTCCTTCATTTCGATGCATATTTCTTTTATTTTGATGCTCATTCGCCTTTTATGATCAACATTTCTTCGTTTCGATTAATATTTCCTTCGTTTTGATGCCCATTTGCTTGTTATGATCAACATTTCCTTCGATTCGATGTATATTTCCTTCATTTTGATGCTCATTCGCTGTTATGATCAACATTTCCTTCGTTTCGATGCATATTTCATTCTTTTGATGCTCAATTCGCTTTTTATGATCAACATTTCTTGTTTCGATGCATATTTCATTCTTTGATGCCATTCGCTTGTTATGATCCACTATTTCCTTCGTTTTGATGCATATTCATTATTTTGATGCTAATTAGCTTGTTATAATCAACATTTCCTTCATTTCGATGGATATTTCCTTTATTTTGATACTCAATCACTTGGTATGATCAAAATTTCCTTCATTTCGATGCATATTTCCTCCATTTTGATGCTCATTCGCTTGTTATGATCAACATTTCCTTCGTTTCGATGCATATTTCCTTCATTTTGATGCTCATTCGACTTGTTATGATCACTATTTCCTTTGTTTCGATGCATATTTCCCTTATTTGAAGTTCATTCGCCTTTTATGATGAACATTTCCTTCTTTTCGATGAATACTTTCCTTAGTTTTGATGCTCATTCGCTTGTTATGATCAACATTTCCTTTGATTCGATGCATATTTCCTTCATGTTGATGCTCAATCGCTTGTTATGATCAATATTTTCTTCATTTAAGTGCATACTTCCCTTCATTTGAAGTTAATTAGCTTGCTATGATCAACATTTCCTTTGTTTCGATGCATATTTACTTCATTTTGATGCTCATTCAGTTGTTATGATCAACATTTCCTTTGTTTCGATGCATATTTCCTTCATTTTGATGCTTATTCACTTGTTATGATCAACATTTTCTTTTTTCTTTGCATATTCCTTCATTTTGATGCTCATCCGCATATTATGATCAACATTTCCTTTGTTTCTATGCATATTTCCTTCATTTTTATGCTCATTCACTTGTTATGATCGTTTCCTTAATTTTGATGCATAATCCTTCATTTTGATGCTCTTTTGCTTGTCATGATCAACGTTTCCTTCATTTCGATGCATATTTCTTTTATTTTGATGCTCATTCGCCTTTTATGATCAACATTTCTTCGTTTCGATTAATATTTCCTTCGTTTTGATGCCCATACTTGCTTGTTATGATCAACATTTTCCTTCGATTCGATGTATATTTCCTTCATTTTGATGCTCATTCGCTTGTTATGATCAACATTTCCTTCGTTTCGATGCATATTTCATTCTTTTGATGCTCATTCGCTGTTATGATCAACATTTCCTTTCGTTTTGATGCATATTCCATCATTTTGATGCTTATTAGCCTGTTATAATCAATATTTCCTTCGTTTTGATGGATATTTCCTTTATGTTGATGCTCATTCGCTTGTTATGATCATACATTTTCCTTCATTTCTATGCATATTCCTTCATTTTGATGCTCATCCGCATGTTATGATCAACATTTGCTTTGTTTCGATGCATATTTCCTTCATTTTTATGCTCAATCGCTTGTTATGATCAACATTTCCTTCGTTTCGATGCATATTTCATTCTTTTGATGCCCATTCGCTTGTTATGATCCACATTTCCTTCGTTTCGATGCATATTTCCCTTATTTTGAAGTTCATATCGCCTTTTATGATGAACATTTCCTTCGTTTCGATGAATATTTCCTTATTTTGATGCTCATTCGCTTGTTATGATCAACATTTCCTTTGATTCGATGCATATTTCCTTCATGTTGATGCTCAATCGCTTGTTATGATCAACATTTCCTTCATTTAAGTGCATACTCCTTCATTTTGATGATAATTAGCTTGCTATGATCAACATTTCCTTTGTTTTCGATGCATATTTACTTCATTTTGATGCTCATTCAGTTGTTATGATCAACATTTCCTTTGTTTCGATGCATATTTCCTTCATTTTGATGCTTATTCACTTGTTATGATCAACATTTTCTTTTTTCTTTGCATATTCCTTCATTTTGATGCTCATCCGCATATTATGATCAACATTTCCTTTGTTTCTATGCATATTTCCTTCATTTTTATGCTCATTCACTTGTTATGATCGTTTCCTTAATTTTGATGCATAATCCTTCATTTTGATGCTCTTTTGCTTGTCATGATCAACGTTTCCTTCATTTCGATGCATATTTCTTTTATTTTGATGCTCATTCGCTTTTATGATCAACATTTCTTCGTTTCGATTAATATTTCCTTCGTTTTGATGCCCATTTGCTTGTTATGATCAACATTTCCTTCGATTCGATGTATATTTCCTTCATTTTGATGCTCATTCGCTTGTTATGATCAACATTTCCTTCGTTTCGATGCATATTTCATTCTTTTGATGCTCATTCGCTTGTTATGATCAACATTTCCTTCGTTTTCGATGCATATTCATCATTTTGATGCTATTAGCTTGTTATAATCCACTATTTCCCTTCGTTTTGATGGCATATTTCCATTCATTTTGATGCTAATTAGCTTGTTAGATCAACATTTCTCTTCAGTTTTCTATGCATATTCTTCATTTTGATGCTCAATCAGCTTGTATGATCAACATTTTGCTTCAGTTTCGATGCATATTTTCCTCCATTTTGATGCTCATTCGCTTGTTATGATCAACTATTTCCTTCGTTTCGATGCATATTTCCTTCATTTTGATGCTAATTCACTTGTTATGATCAACATTTCCTTTGTTTCGATGCATATTTCCCTTATTTTGAAGTTCATTCGCCTTTGATGATGAAACATTTCCTTCGTTTCGATGAATATTTCCTTTATTTTGATGCTCATTCGCTTGTTATGATCAACTTTCCTTTGATTCGATGCATATTTCCTTCATGTTGATGCTCAATCGCTTGTTATGATCAACATTTCCTTCATTTAAGTGCATACTCCTTCATTTTAATGATAATTAGCTTTCTATGATCAACATTTCCTTTGTTTCGATGCATATTTACTTCATTTTGATGCTCATTCGTTGTTATGATCAAACATTTCCTTTGTTTCGATGCATATTTCCTTCATTTTGATGCTTATTCACTTGTTATGATCAACATTTTCTTTTTTCTTTGCATATTCCTTCATTTTGTTGCTCATCCGCCTAATATGATCAACATTTCCTTTGTTTCTATGCATATTTCCTTCATTTTTATGCTCATTCACTTGTTATGATCGTTTCCTTAATTTTGATGCATAATCCTTCATTTTGATGCTCTTTTGCTTGTCATGATCAACGTTTCCTTCATTTCGATGCATATTTCTTTTATTTTGATGCTCATTCGCCTTTATGATCAACATTTCTTCGTTTCGATTAATATTTCCTTCGTTTTGATGCCCATTTGCTTGTTATGATCAACATTTCCTTCGATTCGATGTATATTTCCTTCATTTTGATGCTCATTCGCTTGTTATGATCAACATTTCCTTCGTTTCGATGCATATTTCATTCTTTTGATGCTCATTCGCTTGTTATGATCAACATTTCCTTCGTTTTGATGCATATTTCATCTTTTGATGCCTATTAGCTGTTATATCCAAATTTCCTTCGTTTTGATGGCATATTCCTTTATTTTGATGCTAATTCGCTTGTTATAGATCAACATTTTCTTCATTTCGATGCATATTCCTTCATTTTGATGACTCAATCAGCTTGTTATGATCAACATTTCCTTCAGTTTCGATGCATATTTCCTTCATTTTGATGCTCAATTCGCCTGTTATGATCAACATTTCCTTCGTTTCGATGCATATTTCCTTCATTTTGATGCTCATTCGCTTGTTATGATCAATATTTCCTTCGTTTTCGATGCATATTCCCTTATTTTGATGCTCATTCGCCTTGTTATAATAACATTTCCTTCGTTTCGATGAATATTTCTTATTTTGATGCTCATTCGCTTGTTATGATCAACATTTCCTTTGATTCGATGCATATTTCCTTCATGTTGATGCTCAATCGCTTGTTATGATCAACATTTCATTCATTTAAGTGCATACTCCTTCATTTTGATGATAATTAGCATGCTTATGATCAACATTTCCTTTGTTTCGATGCATATTTTCCTTCATTTTGATGCTCATTCAGTTGTTATGATCAACATTTCCTTTGTTTCGATGCATATTTCCTTCATTTTGATGCTTATTCACTTGTTATGATCAACATTTTCTTTTTTCTTTGCATATTCCTTCATTTTGTTGCTCATCCGCATGTTATGATCAACATTTCCTTTGTTTCGATGCATATTTCCTTCATTTTTATGCTCATTCACTTGTTATGATCGTTTCCTTCATTTTGATGCATAATCCTTCATTTTGATGCTCTTTTGCTTGTCATGATCAACGTTTCCTTCATTTCGATGCATATTTCTTTATTTTGATGCTCATTCGCCTTTTATGATCAACATTTCTTCGTTTCGATTAATATTTCCTTCGTTTTGATGCCCATTTGCTTGTTATGATCAACATTTCCTTCGATTCGATGTATATTTCCTTCATTTTGATGCTCATTCGCTTGTTATGATCAACATTTCCTTCGTTTCGATGCATATTTCATTCTTTTGATGCTCATTCGCTTGTTATGATCAACATTTCCTTTGTTTCGATGCATATTTCATTCTTTTGATGCCCTATTCGCTTGTTATGATCCACATTTCCTTCGTTTTGATGCATATTCCATTATTTTGATGCTAATTAGCTTGTTATAATCAACATTTCCTTCATTTCCGATGGATATTTCCTTTATTTTGATACTTAATCACTTGGTATGATCAAAATTTCCTTCATTTCGATGCATATTTCCTCCATTTGATGCTCATATTCGCTTGTTATGATCAACATTTCCTTCGTTTCGATGCATATTTTCCTTCATTTTGATGCTCATTCACTTGTTATGATCAACATTTCCTTTGTTTCGATGCATATTTCCCTTATTTTTGAAGTTCATTCGCCTTTTATGATGAACATTTCCTTCGTTTCGATGAATATTTCCTTTATTTTGATGCTCATTCGCTTGTTTATGATCAACATTTCCTTTGATTCGATGCATATTTCCTTCATGTTGATGCTCAATCGCTTGTTATGATCAACATTTCCTTCATTTAAGTGCATACTCCTTCATTTTGAATGTTAATTAGCTTGCTTATGATCAACATTTCCTTTGTTTCGATGCATATTTACTTCATTTTGATGCTCATTCAGTTGTTATGATCAACATTTCCTTTGTTTCGATGCATATTTCCTTCATTTTGATGCTTATTCACTTGTTATGATCAACATTTTCTTTTTTC
Organism: Pogostemon cablin; assembly: GCA_023678885.1. NCBI lineage: Eukaryota > Viridiplantae > Streptophyta > Magnoliopsida > Lamiales > Lamiaceae > Pogostemon > Pogostemon cablin. The sequence continues at coordinate 57,549 of CM042997.1, forward strand.
TTTGCATATTCCTTCATTTTGATGCTCATCCGCATAATATGATCAACATTTCCTTTGTTTCTATGCATATTTCCTTCATTTTTATGCTCATTCACTTGTTATGATCGTTTCCTTAATTTTGATGCATAATCCTTCATTTTGATGCTCTTTTGCTTGTCATGATCAACGTTTCCTTCATTTCGATGCATATTTCTTTTATTTTGATGCTCATTCGCCTTTTATGATCAACATTTCTTCGTTTCGATTAATATTTCCTTCGTTTTGATGCCCATTTGCTTGTTATGATCAACATTTCCTTCGATTCGATGTATATTTCCTTCATTTTGATGCTCATTCGCTTGTTATGATCAACATTTCCTTCGTTTCGATGCATATTTCATTCTTTTGATGCTCATTCGCTTGTTATGATCAACATTTCTTCGTTTTGATGCATATTCCATCATTTTGATGCTTATTAGCCTGTTATAATCAATATTTCCTTCGTTTTGATGGATATTTCCTTCATGTTGATGCTCATTCGCTTGTTATGATCAACATTTTCTTCGTTTCTATGCATATTCCTTCATTTTGATGCTCATCCGCATGTTATGATCAACATTTGCTTTGTTTCGATGCATATTTCCTTCATTTTTATGCTCAATCGCTTGTTATGATCAACATTTCCTTCGTTTCGATGCATATTTCATTCTTTTGATGCCCATTCGCTTGTTATGATCCATATTTCCTTCATTTTGATGCATATTCCATCATTTTGATGCTAATTAGCTTGTTATAATCAACATTTCCTTCATTTCGATGGATATTTCCTTTTTTTGATACTCAATCACTTGGTATGATCAAAATTTCCTTCATTTCGATGCGTATTTCCTCCATTTTGATGTTCATTCGCTTGTTATGATCAACATTTCCTTTGTTTTGATGCATATTTCCTTCATTTTGATGCTCATTCGCTTGTTATGATCAATATTTTCTTCGTTTCGATGCATATTTCCCTTAATTTGAAGTTCATTCGCCTTTTATGATGAACATTTCCTTCGTTTCGATGAATATTTCCTTCGTTTTGATGCTCATTCGCTTGTTATGATCAACATTTCCTTTGATTCGATGCATATTTCCTTCATGTTGATGCTCAATCGCTTGTTATGATCAACATTTCCGTCATTTAAGTGCATACTCCTTCATTTTAATGATAATTAGCTTGCTATGATCAACATTTCCTTTGTTTCGATGCATATTTACTTCATTTTGATGCTCATTCAGTTGTTATGATCAACATTTCCTTTGTTTCGATGCATATTTCCTTCATTTTGATGCTTATTCACTTGTTATGATCAACATTTTCTTTTTTCTTTGCATATTCCTTCATTTTGTTGCTCATCCGCATAATATGATCAACATTTCCTTTGTTTCTATGCATATTTCCTTCATTTTTATGCTCATTCACTTGTTATGATCGTTTCCTTAATTTTGATGCATAATCCTTCATTTTGATGCTCTTTTGCTTGTCATGATCAACGTTTCCTTCATTTCGATGCATATTTCTTTTATTTTGATGCTCATTCGCCTTTTATGATCAACATTTCTTCGTTTCGATTAATATTTCCTTCGTTTTGATGCCCATTTGCTTGTTATGATCAACATTTCCTTCGATTCGATGTATATTTCCTTCATTTTGATGCTCATTCGCTTGTTATGATCAACATTTCCTTCGTTTCGATGCATATTTCATTCTTTTGATGCTCATTCGCTTGTTATGATCAACATTTCCTTCGTTTTGATGCATATTCCATCATTTTGATGCTTATTAGCCTGTTATAATCAATATTTCCTTCGTTTTGATGGATATTTCCTTCATGTTGATGCTCATTCGCTTGTTATGATCAACATTTTCTTCGTTTCTATGCATATTCCTTCATTTTGATGCTCATTCGCATGTTATGATCAACATTTGCTTTGTTTCGATGCATATTTCCTTCATTTTTATGCTCAATCGCTTGTTATGATCAACATTTCCTTCGTTTCGATGCATATTTCATTCTTTTGATGCCCATTAGCTTGTTATGATCCATATTTCCTTCATTTTGATGCATATTCCATCATTTTGATGCTAATTAGCTTGTTATAATCAACATTTCCTTCATTTCGATGGATATTTCCTTTTTTTGATACTCAATCACTTGGTATGATCAAAATTTCCTTCATTTCGATGCGTATTTCCTCCATTTTGATGTTCATTCGCTTGTTATGATCAACATTTCCTTTGTTTTGATGCATATTTCCTTCATTTTGATGCTCATTCGCTTGTTATGATCAATATTTTCTTCGTTTTGATGCATATTTCCCTTAATTTGAAGTTCATTCGCCTTTTATGATGAACATTTCCTTCGTTTCGATGCATATTTACTTCATTTTGATGCTCATTCAGTTGTTATGATCAACATTTCCTTTGTTTCGATGCATATTTCCTTCATTTTGATGCTTATTCACTTGTTATGATCAAACATTTTCTTTTTTCTTTGCATATTCCTTCATTTTGATGCTCATCCGCATGTTATGATCAATATTTCCTTTGTTTCGATGCATATTTCCTTCATTTTTATGCTCATTCGCTTGTTATGATCGTTTCCTTCATTTTGATGCATAATCCTTCATTTTGATGCTCTTTTGCTTGTCATGATCAACGTTTCCTTCATTTCGATGCATATTTCCTTTATTTTGATGCTCAATTCGCCTTTTATGATCAACATTTCTTCGTTTCGATTAATATTTCCTTCGTTTTGATGCTCATTTGCTTGTTATGATCAACATTTCCTTCGATTCGATGTATATTTCCTTCATTTTGATGCTCATTCGCTTGTTATGATCAACATTTCCTTCGTTCGATGCATATTTCATTATTTTGATGCTCATTCGCTTGTTATGATCAACATTTCCTTTGTTTCGATGCATATTCCATTCTTTTGATGCCCATTCGCTTGTTATGATCCACATTTCCTTCGTTTTGATGCATATTCCATCATTTTGATGCTAATTAGCTTGTTATAATCAACATTTCCTTCATTTCGATGGATATTTCCTTTTTTTGATACTCAATCACTTGGTATGATCAAAATTTCCTTCATTTCGATGCGTATTTCCTCCATTTTGATGTTCATTCGCTTGTTATGATCAATATTTCCTTTGTTTTGATGCATATTTCCTTCATTTTGATGCTCATTCGCTTGTTATGATTAATATTTTCTTCGTTTCGATGCATATTTCCCTTATTTTGAAGTTCATTCGCCTTTTATGATGAACATTTCCTTCATTTCGATGAATATTTCCTTCGTTTTGATGCTCATTCGCTTGTTATGATCAACATTTCCTTTGATTCGATGCATATTTCCTTCATGTTGATGCTCAATCGCTTGTTATGATCAACATTTCCGTCATTTAAGTGCATACTCCTTCATTTTAATGATAATTAGCATGCTATGATCAACATTTCCTTTGTTTCGATGCATATTTACTTCATTTTGATGCTCATTCAGTTGTTATGATCAACATTTCCTTTGTTTCGATGCATATTTCCTTCATTTTGATGCTTATTCACTTGTTATGATCAACATTTTCTTTTTTCTTTGCATATTCCTTCATTTTGATGCTCATCCGCATAATATGATCAACATTTCCTTTGTTTCTATGCATATTTCCTTCATTTTTATGCTCATTAACTTGTTATGATCGTTTCCTTAATTTTGATGCATAATCCTTCATTTTGATGCTCTTTTGCTTGTCATGATCAACGTTTCCTTCATTTCGATGCATATTTCTTTTATTTTGATGCTCATTCGCCTTTTATGATCAACATTTCTTCGTTTCGATTAATATTTCCTTCGTTTTGATGCTCATTTGCTTGTTATGATCAACATTTCCTTCGATTCGATGTATATTTCCTTCATTTTGATGCTCATTCGCTTGTTATGATCAACATTTCCTTCGTTTCGATGCATATTTCATTCTTTTGATGCTCATTCGCTTGTTATGATCAACATTTCCTTTGTTTCGATGCATATTTCATTCTTTTGATGCCTATTCGCTTGTTATGATCCACATTTCCTTCGTTTTGATGCATATTCCATTATTTTGATGCTAATTAGCTTGTTATAATCAACATTTCCTTCATTTCGATGGATATTTCCTTTTTTTGATACTCAATCACTTGGTATGATCAAAATTTCCTTCATTTCGATGCGTATTTCCTCCATTTTGATGTTCATTCGCTTGTTATGATCAACATTTCCTTTGTTTTGATGCATATTTCCTTCATTTTGATGCTCATTCGCTTGTTATGATTAATATTTTCTTCGTTTCGATGCATATTTCCCTTATTTTGAAGTTCATTCGCCTTTTATGATGAACATTTCCTTCGTTTCGATGAATATTTCCTTCGTTTTGATGCTCATTCGCTTGTTATGATCAACATTTCCTTTGATTCGATGCATATTTCCTTCATGTTGATGCTCAATCGCTTGTTATGATCAACATTTCCGTCATTTAAGTGCATACTCCTTCATTTTAATGATAATTAGCATGCTATGATCAACATTTCCTTTGTTTCGATGCATATTTACTTCATTTTGATGCTCATTCAGTTGTTATGATCAACATTTCCTTTGTTTCGATGCATATTTCCTTCATTTTGATGCTTATTCACTTGTTATGATCAACATTTTCTTTTTTCTTTGCATATTCCTTCATTTTGATGCTCATCCGCATGTTATGATCAACATTTCCTTTGTTTCGATGCATATTTCCTTCATTTTTATGCTCATTCGCTTGTTATGATCGTTTCCTTCATTTTGATGCATAATCCTTCATTTTGATGCTCTTTTGCTTGTCATGATCAACGTTTCCTTCATTTCGATGCATATTTCCTTTATTTTGATGCTAATTCGCCTTTTATGATCAACATTTCTTCGTTTCGATTAATATTTCCTTCGTTTTGATGCTCATTTGCTTGTTATGATCAACATTTCCTTCGATTCGATGTATATTTCCTTCATTTTGATGCTAATTCGCTCGTTATGATCAACATTTCCTTCGTTTTGATGCATATTCATCATTTTGATGCTTATTAGCCTGTTATAATCAATATTTCCTTCGTTTTGATGGATATTTCCTCTCATTTTGATACTCATTCGCTTGTTCTGATCAACATTTCCTTTATTTCGATGCATATTTCCTTTCATTTTGACGCTCATTCGCTTGGTTATGATCACATTTCCTTCGTTTCGATGCATAGTCTTTCATTTTGATGATAATTAGCTTGTTATGATCACCATTTCCTTTGTTTCAATGCATATTTTTCTTCATTTTGATGCTCATTAAGTTGTTCTGATCAACATTTCCTTCGTTTCGATCATATTTGCTTTATTTTGATGCACATTTGCTTGTTATGATCAACATTTCCTTCATTTCTATGCACATTCCTTCATTTTGATGCTCTTCCGCAAGTTATGATCAACATTTCTTTTGTTTCGATGCATATTTCCTTCATTTTGATGCTCATTCGCTTGTTATGATAATCTTTTCCTTCGTTTCGATGCATATTTCCCTTATTTTGAAGTCTCATTCGCCTTTTATGATGAACATTTTCTTCGTTTCGATGAATATTTCCTTCGTTTTGATGCTCATTCACTTGTTATGATCAACATTTCCTTTGATTTCGATGCATATTTCCTTCATGTTGATGCTCAATCGCTTGTTATGGTCAACATTTCATTCATTTAGTGCATACTCCTTCATTTTGATGATAATTAGCATGCTTATGATCAACATTTCCTTTGTTTCGATGCATATTTACTTCATTTTGATGCTCATTCAGCTTGTTATGATCAACATTTCCTTTGTTTCGATGCATATTTACTTCATTTTGATGCTTATTCACTTGTTATGATCAACATTTTCTTTATTTCTTTGCATATTCCTTCATTTTGATGCTCATCCGCATGTTATGATCAACATTTCCTTTGTTTCGATGCGTATTTCCTTCATTTTTATGCTCATTCGCTTGTTATGATCGTTTCCTCATTTTGATGCATAATCCTTCATTTTGATGCTCTTTTGCTTGTCATGATCAACGTTTCCTTCATTTCGATGCATATTTCCTTTATTTTGATGCTCATTCGCCTTTTATGATCAACATTTCTTCGTTTCGATTAATATTCCCTTCGTTTTGATGCTCATTTGCTTGTTATGATCAACATTTCCTTCGATTCGATGTATATTTCCTTCATTTTGATGCTCATTCGCTTGTTATGATCAACATTTCCTTCGTTTCGATGCATATTTCATTCTTTTGATGCTCATTTGCTTGTTATGATCAACATTTCCTTTGTTTCGATGCATATTTCATTCTTTTGATGCCTATTCGCTTGTTATGATCCACATTTCCTTCGTTTTGATGTATATTCCTTTATTTTGATGCTAATTAGCTTGTTATAATCAACATTTCCTTCATTTCGATGGATATTTCCTTTATTTTGATACTCAATCACTTGGTATGATCAAAATTTCCTTCATTTCGATGCATATTTCCTCCATTTTGATGCTCATTCGCTTGTTATGATCAACATTTCCTTCGTTTCGATGCATATTTTCCTTCATTTTGATGCTCATTCACTTGTTATGATCAACATTTCCTTTGTTTCGATGCATATTTCCCTTATTTTGAAGTTCATTCGCCTTTTATGATGAACATTTCCTTCGTTTCGATTAATATTTCCTTTATTTTGATGCTCATTCGCTTGTTATGATCAACATTTCCTTTGATTCGATGCATATTTCCTTCATGTTGATGCTCAATCGCTTGTTATGATCAACATTTCATTCATTTAAGTGCATACTCCTTCATTTTGATGATAATTAGCATGCTATGATCAACATTTCCTTTGTTTCGATGCATATTTACTTCATTTTGATGCTCATTCAGTTGTTATGATCAACATTTCCTTTGTTTCGATGCATATTTCCTTCATTTTGATGCTTATTCACTTGTTATGATCAACATTTTCTTTTTTCTTTGCATATTCCTTCATTTTGATGCTCATCCGCATGTTATGATCAACATTTCCTTTGTTTCGATGCATATTTCCTTCATTTTTATGCTCATTCGCTTGTTATGATCGTTTCCTTCATTTGATGCATAATCCTTCATTTTGATGCTCTTTGCTTGTCATGATCAACGTTTCCTTCATTTCGATGCATATTTCCTTTATTTTGATGCTCATTCGCCTTTTATGATCAACATTTCTTCGTTTCGATTAATATTTCCTTCGTTTTGATGCTCATTTGCTTGTTATGATCAACATTTCCTTCGATTCGATGTATATTTCCTTCATTTTGATGCTCATTCGCTTGTTATGATCAACATTTCCTTCGTTTCGATGCATATTTCATTCTTTTGATGCTCATTCGCTTGTTATGATCAACATTTCCTTTGTTTCGATGCATATTTCATTCTTTTGATGCCTATTCGCTTGTTATGATCCACATTTCCTTCGTTTTGATGCATATTCCATTATTTTGATGCTAATTAGCTTGTTATAATCAACATTTCCTTCATTTCGATGGATATTTCCTTTATTTTGATACTCAATCACTTGGTATGATCAAAATTTCCTTCATTTCGATGCATATTTCCTCCATTTTGATGCTCATTCGCTTGTTATGATCAACATTTCCTTCGTTTCGATGCATATTTCCTTCATTTTGATGCTCATTCACTTGTTATGATCAACATTTCCTTTGTTTCGATGCATATTTCCCTTATTTTGAAGTTCATTCGCCTTTTATGATGAACATTTCCTTCGTTTCGATGAATATTTCCTTTATTTTGATGCTCATTCGCTTGTTATGATCAACATTTCCTTTGATTCGATGCATATTTCCTTCATGTTGATGCTCAATCGCTTGTTATGATCAACATTTCATTCACTTAAGTGCATACTCCTTCATTTTGATGATAATTAGCATGCTATGATCAACATTTCCTTTGTTTCGATGCATATTTACTTCATTTTGATGCTCATTCAGTTGTTATGATCAACATTTCCTTTGTTTCGATGCATATTTCCTTCATTTTGATGCTTATTCACTTGTTATGATCAACATTTTCTTTTTTCTTTGCATATTCCTTCATTTTGATGCTCATCCGCATAATATGATCAACATTTCCTTTGTTTCTATGCATATTTCCTTCATTTTTATGCTCATTCACTTGTTATGATCGTTTCCTTAATTTTGATGCATAATCCTTCATTTTGATGCTCTTTTGCTTGTCATGATCAACGTTTCCTTCATTTCGATGCATATTTCTTTTATTTTGATGCTCATTCGCCTTTTATGATCAACATTTCTTCGTTTCGATTAATATTTCCTTCGTTTTGATGCCCATTTGCTTGTTATGATCAACATTTCCTTCGATTCGATGTATATTTCCTTCATTTTGATGCTCATTCGCTTGTTATGATCAACATTTCCTTCGTTTCGATGCATATTTCATTCTTTTGATGCTTATTAGCCATGTTATAATCAATATTTCCTTCGTTTTGATGGATATTTCCTTCATTTTGATACTCATTCGCTTGTTCTGATCAACATTTCCTTTATTTCGATGCATATTTCCTTCATTTTGACGCTCATTCGCTTGTTATGATCACATTTCCTTCGTTTCGATGCATAGTCTTTCATTTTGATGATAATTAGCTTGTTATGATCACCATTTCTTTGTTTCAATGCATATTTTCTTCATTTTGATGCTCATTAAGTTGTTCTGATCAACATTTCCTTCGTTTCGATCATATTTGCTTTATTTTGATGCACATTTGGTTGTTATGATCAACATTTCCTTCATTTCTATGCACATTCCTTCATTTTGATGCTCTTCCGCAAGTTATGATCAACATTTCTTTTGTTTCGATGCATATTTCCTTCATTATATGCTCATTCGCTTGTTATGATCAACATTTCCTTCGTTTCGATGCATATTTCCTTTATTTTGATGCTAATTCGCCTTTTATGATCAACATTTCTTCGTTTCGATTAATATTTCCTTTCTTTTGAGCTCCATTCTGCTTGTTTATGATCAACATTTCCTTCGATTTCGATGTATATTTCCTTCATTTTGATGCTCATTCCGCTTGTTATGATCAACATTTCCTTCGTTTCGTTGCATATTTCATTCTTTTGATGCTCATTCGCTTGTTATGATCAACATTTCCTTTGTTTCGATGCATATTTCATTCTTTTGATGCCTATTCGCTTGTTATGATCCACATTTCCTTCGTTTTGATGCATATTCCATTATTTTGATGCTAATTAGCTTGTTATAATCAACATTTCCTTCATTTCGATGGATATTTCTTTATTTTAATACTCAATCACTTGGTATGATCAAAATTTCCTTCATTTCGATGCATATTTCCTCCATTTTGATGCTCATTCGCTTGTTATGATCAACATTTCCTTCGTTTCGATGCATATTTCCTTCATTTTGATGCTCATTCAGCTTGTTATGATCAACATTTTCTTCGTTTCGATGCATATTTCCCATATTTTGAAGTTCATTCGCCTTTTATGATGAACATTTCCTTCATTTCGATGAATATTTCTTTCGTTTTGATGCTCATTCGCTTGTTATGATCAACATTTCCTTTGATTCGATGCATATTTCCTTCATGTTGATGCTCAATCGCTTGTTATGATCAACATTTCCATCATTTAAGTGCATACTCCTTCATTTTAATGATAATTAGCTTGCTATGATCAACATTTCCTTTGTTTCGATGCATATTTCCTTCATTTTGATGCTTATTCACTTGTTATGATCAACATTTTCTTTTTTCTTTGCATATTCCTTCATTTTGATGCTCATCCGCATAATATGATCAACATTTCCTTTGTTTCTATGCATATTTCCTTCATTTTTATGCTCATTCACTTGTTATGATCGTTTCCTTAATTTTGATGCATAATCCTTCATTTTGATGCTCTTTTGCTTGTCATGATCAACGTTTCCTTCATTTCGATGCATATTTCCTTTATTTTGATGCTCATTCGCCTTTTATGATCAACATTTCTTCGTTTTCGATTAATATTTCCTTCGTTTTGATGCTCATTTGCTTGTTATGATCAACATTTCCTTCGATTCGATGTATATTTCCTTCATTTTGATGCTCATTCGCTTGTTATGATCAACATTTCCTTCGTTTCGATGCATATTTCATTCTTTTGATGCTCATTCGCTTGTTATGATCAACATTTCCTTTGTTTCGATGCATATTTCATTCTTTTGATGCCTATTCGCTGTTATGATCCATATTTCCTTCGTTTTGATGCATATTTCCATTCATGTTGATGCTAATTAGCTTGTTATAATCAACATTTCCTTCATTTCGATGGATATTTCCTTATTTTGATACTCAATCACTTGGTATGATCAACATTTCCTTCATTTCGATGCATATTTCCTCCATTTTGATGCTCATTCGCTTGTTATGATCAACATTTCCTTCGTTTCGATGCATATTTCCATCATTTTGATGCTCATTCGCTTGTTATGATCAACATTTCCTTCAGTTTCGATGCATATTTCCCTTATTTTGAAGTTCATTCGCCTTTTATGATGAACATTTCCTTCGTTTCGATGAATATTTCCTTCATTTTGATGCTCATTCGCTTGTTATGATCAACATTTCCTTTGATTCGATGCATATTTCCTTCATGTTGATGCTCAATCGCTTGTTATGATCAACATTTCATTCATTTAAGTGCATACTCCTTCATTTTGATGATAATTAGCATGCTATGATCAACATTTCCTTTGTTTCGATGCATATTTACTTCATTTTGATGCTCATTCAGTTGTTATGATCAACATTTCCTTTGTTTCGATGCATATTTCCTTCATTTTGATGCTTATTCACTTGTTATGATCAACATTTTCTTTTTTCTTTGCATATTCCTTCATTTTGATGCTCATCCGCATAATATGATCAACATTTCCTTTGTTTCTATGCATATTTCCTTCATTTTTATGCTCATTCACTTGTTATGATCGTTTCCTTAATTTTGATGCATAATCCTTCATTTTGATGCTCTTTTGCTTGTCATGATCAACGTTTCCTTCATTTCGATGCATATTTCTTTTATTTTGATGCTCATTCGCCTTTTATGATCAACATTTCTTCGTTTCGATTAATATTTCCTTCGTTTTGATGCCCATTTGCTTGTTATGATCAACATTTCCTTCGATTCGATGTATATTTCCTTCATTTTGATGCTCATTCGCTTGTTATGATCAACATTTCCTTCGTTTCGATGCATATTTCATTCTTTTGATGCTCATTCGCTTGTTATGATCAACATTTCCTTTGTTTTCGATGCATATTCATCATTTTGATGCCTATTCGCTTGTTATGATCCACATTTCCTTCGTTTTGATGATATTCCATTATTTTGATGCTAATTAGCTTGTTATAATCAACATTTCCTTCATTTCGATGGATATTTCCTTTTTTTGATACTCAATCACTTGGTATGATCAAAATTTCCTTCATTTCGATGCGTATTTCCTCCATTTTGATGTTCATTCGCTTGTTATGATCAACATTTCCTTTGTTTTGATGCATATTTCCTTCATTTTGATGCTCATTCGCTTGTTATGATTAATATTTTCTTCGTTTCGATGCATATTTCCCATATTTTGAAGTTCATTCGCCTTTTATGATGAACATTTCCTTCATTTCGATGAATATTTCTTTCGTTTTGATGCTCATTCGCTTGTTATGATCAACATTTCCTTTGATTCGATGCATATTTCCTTCATGTTGATGCTCAATCGCTTGTTATGATCAACATTTCCATCATTTAAGTGCATACTCCTTCATTTTAATGATAATTAGCTTGCTATGATCAACATTTCCTTTGTTTCGATGCATATTTCAACATTTCCTTTGTTTCGATGCATATTTCCTTCATTTTGATGCTTATTCACTTGTTATGATCAACATTTTCTTTTTTCTTTGCATATTCCTTCATTTTGATGCTCATCCGCATAATATGATCAACATTTCCTTTGTTTCTATGCATATTTCCTTCATTTTTATGCTCATTCACTTGTTATGATCGTTTCCTTAATTTTGATGCATAATCCTTCATTTTGATGCTCTTTTGCTTGTCATGATCAACGTTTCCTTCATTTCGATGCATATTTCTTTTATTTTGATGCTCATTCGCCTTTTATGATCAACATTTCTTCGTTTCGATTAATATTTCCTTCGTTTTGATGCCCATTTGCTTGTTATGATCAACATTTCCTTCGATTCGATGTATATTTCCTTCATTTTGATGCTCATTCGCTTGTTATGATCAACATTTCCTTCGTTTCGATGCATATTTCATTCTTTTGATGCTCATTCGCTTGTTATGATCAACATTTCCTTTGTTTCGATGCATATTTCATTCTTTTGATGCCTCATTCGCTTGTTATGATCCACATTTCCTTCGTTTTGATGCATATTCCATTATTTTGATGCTAATTAGCTTGTTATAATCAACATTTCCTTCATTTCGATGGATATTTCCTTTTTTTGATACTCAATCACTTGGTATGATCAAAATTTCCTTCATTTCGATGCGTATTTCCTCCATTTTGATGCTCATTCGCTTGTTATGATCAACATTTCCTTTCGTTTTGATGCATATTTCCTTCATTTTGATGCTCATTCGCTTGTTATGATCAATATTTTCTTCGTTTCGATGCATATTTCCCTTATTTTGAAGTTCATTCGCCTTTTATGATGAACATTTCCTTCGTTTCGATGAATATTTCCTTTCGTTTTGATGCTCATTCGCTTGTTATGATCAACATTTCCTTTGATTCGATGCATATTTCCTTCATGTTGATGCTCAATCGCTTGTTATGATCAACATTTCATTCATTTCGATGCGTATTTCCTCCATTTTGATGTTCATTCGCTTGTTATGATGAACATTTCCTTTGTTTTGATGCATATTTCCTTCATTTTGATGCTCATTCGCTTGTTATGATCAATATTTTCTTCGTTTCGATGCATATTTCCCTTATTTTGAAGTTCATTCGCCTTTTATGATGAACATTTCCTTCGTTTCGATGAATATTTCCTTCGTTTTGATGCTCATCCGCATGTTATGATCAACATTTCCTTTGTTTCGATGCATATTTCCTTCATTTTTATGCTCATTCGCTTGTTATGATCGTTTCCTTCATTTTGATGCATAATCCTTCATTTTGATGCTCTTTTGCTTGTCATGATCAACGTTTCCTTCATTTCGATGCATATTTCCTTTATTTTGATGCTCATTCGCCTTTTATGATCAACATTTCTTCGTTTCGATTAATATTTCCTTCGTTTTGATGCTCATTTGCTTGTTATGATCAACATTTCCTTCGATTCGATGTATATTTCCTTCATTTTGATGCTCATTCGCTTGTTATGATCAACATTTCCTTCGTTTCGATGCATATTTCATTCTTTTGATGCTCATTCGCTTGTTATGATCAACATTTCCTTCGTTTCGATGCATATTTCCTTCTTTTGATGCCTCATTCGCTTGTTATGATCAACATTTCCTTCGTTTTGATGCATATTCCTTCATTTTGATGCTCAATAGCTTGTTATAATCAACATTTCCTTCATTTCGATGGATATTTCCTTCTTTTTGATACTCAATCACTTGGTATGATCAAAATTTCCTTCATTTCGATGCATATTTCCTCCATTTTGATGCTCATTCGCTTGTTATGATCAACATTTCCTTTGTTTCGATGCATATTTCCTTCATTTTGATGCTCATTCACTTGTTATGATCAACATTTCCTTTGTTTCGATGCATATTTCCCTTATTTTGAAGTTCATTCGCCTTTTATGATGAACATTTCCTTCGTTTCGATGAATATTTCCTTTATTTTGATGCTCATTCGCTTGTTATGATCAACATTTCCTTTGATTCGATGCATATTTCCTTCATGTTGATGCTCAATCGCTTGTTATGATCAACATTTCATTCACTTAAGTGCATACTCCTTCATTTTGATGATAATTAGCATGCTATGATCAACATTTCCTTTGTTTCGATGCATATTTACTTCATTTTGATGCTCATTCAGTTGTTATGATCAACATTTCCTTTGTTTCGATGCATATTTCCTTCATTTTGATGCTTATTCACTTGTTATGATCAACATTTTCTTTTTTCTTTGCATATTCCTTCATTTTGATGCTCATCCGCATAATATGATCAACATTTCCTTTGTTTCTATGCATATTTCCTTCATTTTTATGCTCATTCACTTGTTATGATCGTTTCCTTAATTTTGATGCATAATCCTTCATTTTGATGCTCTTTTGCTTGTCATGATCAACGTTTCCTTCATTTCGATGCATATTTCTTTTATTTTGATGCTCATTCGCCTTTTATGATCAACATTTCTTCGTTTCGATTAATATTTCCTTCGTTTTGATGCCCATTTGCTTGTTATGATCAACATTTCCTTCGATTCGATGTATATTTCCTTCATTTTGATGCTCATTCGCTTGTTATGATCAACATTTCCTTCGTTTCGATGCATATTTCATTCTTTTGATGCTTATTCGCTTGTTATGATCAACATTTCCTTCGTTTTGATGCATATTCCATCATTTTGATGCTTATTAGCCTGTTATAATCAATATTTCCTTCGTTTTGATGGATATTTCCTTTATGTTGATGCTCATTCGCTTGTTATGATCAACATTTTCTTCATTTCTATGCATATTCCTTCATTTTGATGCTCATCCGCATGTTATGATCAACATTTGCTTTGTTTCGATGCATATTTCCTTCATTTTTATGCTCAATCGCTTGTTATGATCAACATTTCCTTCGTTTCGATGCATATTTCATTCTTTTGATGCCCATTCGCTTGTTATGATCCATATTTCCTTCATTTTGATGCATATTTCATCATTTTGATGCTAATTAGCTTGTTATAATCAACATTTCCTTCATTTCGATGGATATTTCCTTTTTTTGATACTCAATCACTTGGTATGATCAAAATTTCCTTCATTTCGATGCGTATTTCCTCCATTTTGATGTTCATTCGCTTGTTATGATCAACATTTCCTTTGTTTTGATGCATATTTCCTTCATTTTGATGCTCATTCGCTTGTTATGATTAATATTTTCTTCGTTTCGATGCATATTTCCCATATTTTGAAGTTCATTCGCCTTTTATGATGAACATTTCCTTCATTTCGATGAATATTTCTTTCGTTTTGATGCTCATTCGCTTGTTATGATCAACATTTCCTTTGATTCGATGCATATTTCCTTCATGTTGATGCTCAATCGCTTGTTATGATCAACATTTCCATCATTTAAGTGCATACTCCTTCATTTTAATGATAATTAGCTTGCTATGATCAACATTTCCTTTGTTTCGATGCATATTTCCTTCATTTTGATGCTTATTCACTTGTTATGATCAACATTTTCTTTTTTCTTTGCATATTCCTTCATTTTGATGCTCATCCGCATAATATGATCAACATTTCCTTTGTTTCTATGCATATTTCCTTCATTTTTATGCTCATTCACTTGTTATGATCGTTTCCTTAATTTTGATGCATAATCCTTCATTTTGATGCTCTTTTGCTTGTCATGATCAACGTTTCCTTCATTTCGATGCATATTTCTTTTATTTTGATGCTCATTCGCCTTTTATGATCAACATTTCTTCGTTTCGATTAATATTTCCTTCGTTTTGATGCCCATTTGCTTGTTATGATCAACATTTCCTTCGATTCGATGTATATTTCCTTCATTTTGATGCTCATTCGCTTGTTATGATCAACATTTCCTCGTTTCGATGCATATTTCATTCTTTTGATGCTCATTCGCTTGTTATGATCAACATTTCCTTTGTTTTGATGCATATTCCATCATTTTGATGTTTATTAGCCTGTTATAATCAATATTTCCTTCGTTTTGATGGATATTTCCTTCATGTTGATGCTCATTCGCTTGTTATGATCAACATTTTCTTCGTTTCTATGCATATTCCTTCATTTTGATGCTCATTCGCATGTTATGATCAACATTTACTTTGTTTCGATGCATATTTCCTTCATTTTTATGCTCAATCGCTTGTTATGATCAACATTTCCTTCGTTTCGATGCATATTTCATTCTTTTGATGCCCATTCGCTTGTTATGATCCATATTTCCTTCATTTTGATGCATATTCCATCATTTTGATGCTAATTAGCTTGTTATAATCAACATTTCCTTCATTTCGATGGATATTTCCTTTTTTTGATACTCAATCACTTGGTATGATCAAAATTTCCTTCATTTCGATGCGTATTTCCTCCATTTTGATGTTCATTCGCTTGTTATGATCAACATTTCCTTTGTTTTGATGCATATTTCCTTCATTTTGATGCTCATTCGCTTGTTATGATCAATATTTTCTTCGTTTCGATGCATATTTCCCTTATTTTGAAGTTCATTCGCCTTTTATGATGAACATTTCCTTCGTTTCGATGAATATTTCCTTCGTTTTGATGCTCATCCGCATGTTATGATCAACATTTCCTTTGTTTCGATGCATTTTCCTTCATTTTTATGCTCATTCGCTTGTTATGATCGTTTCCTTCATTTTGATGCATAATCCTTCATTTTGATGCTCTTTTGCTTGTCATGATCAACGTTTCCTTCATTTCGATGCATATTTCCTTTATTTTGATGCTCATTCGCCTTTTATGATCAACATTTCTTCGTTTCGATTAATATTTCCTTCGTTTTGATGCTCATTTGCTTGTTATGATCAACATTTCCTTCGATTCGATGTATATTTCCTTCATTTTGATGCTCATTCGCTTGTTATGATCAACATTTCCTTCGTTTCGATGCATATTTCATTCTTTTGATGCTCATTCGCTTGTTATGATCAACATTTCCTTTGTTTCGATGCATATTTCCTTCATTTTTATGCTCATTCGCTTGTTATGATCCACATTTCCTTCGTTTTGATGCATATTCCATTATTTTGATGCTAATTAGCTTGTTATAATCAACATTTCCTTCATTTCGATGGATATTTCCTTTTTTTGATACTCAATCACTTGGTATGATCAAAATTTCCTTCATTTCGATGCGTATTTCCTCCATTTTGATGTTCATTCGCTTGTTATGATCAACATTTCTTTTGTTTTGATGCATATTTCCTTCATTTTGATGCTCATTCGCTTGTTATGATTAATATTTTCTTCGTTTCGATGCATATTTCCCTTATTTTGAAGTTCATTCGCCTTTTATGATGAACATTTCCTTCGTTTCGATGAATATTTCCTTCGTTTTGATGCTCATTCGCTTGTTATGATCAACATTTCCTTTGATTCGATGCATATTTCCTTCATGTTGATGCTCAATCGCTTGTTATGATCAACATTTCATTCATTTAAGTGCATACTCCTTCATTTTGATGATAATTAGCATGCTATGATCAACATTTCCTTTGTTTCGATGCATATTTACTTCATTTTGATGCTCATTCAGTTGTTATGATCAATATTTCCTTTGTTTCGATGCATATTTACTTCATTTTGATGCTTATTCACTTGTTATGATCAACATTTCCTTTGTTTCGATGCATATTTCCCTTATTTTGAAGTTCATTCGCCTTTTATGATGAACATTTCCTTCGTTTCGATGAAATGAATATTTCCTTTATTTTGATGCTCATTCGCTTGTTATGATCAACATTTCCTTTGATTCGATGCATATTTCCTTCATGTTGATGCTCAATCGCTTGTTATGATCAACATTTCATTCACTTAAGTGCATACTCCTTCATTTTGATGATAATTAGCATGCTATGATCAACATTTCCTTTGTTTCGATGCATATTTACTTCATTTTGATGCTCATTCAGTTGTTATGATCAACATTTCCTTTGTTTCGATGCATATTTCCTTCATTTTGATGCTTATTCACTTGTTATGATCAACATTTTCTTTTTTCTTTGCATATTCCTTCATTTTGATGCTCATCCGCATAATATGATCAACATTTCCTTTGTTTCTATGCATATTTCCTTCATTTTTATGCTCATTCACTTGTTATGATCGTTTCCTTAATTTTGATGCATAATCCTTCATTTTGATGCTCTTTTGCTTGTCATGATCAACGTTTCCTTCATTTAGATGCATATTTCTTTTATTTTGATGCTCATTCGCCTTTTATGATCAACATTTCTTCGTTTCGATTAATATTTCCTTCGTCTTGATGCCCTTTTGCTTGTTATGATCAACATTTCCTTCGATTCGATGTATATTTCCTTCATTTTGATGCTCATTCGCTTGTTATGATCAACATTTCCTTCGTTTCGATGCATATTTCATTCTTTTGATGCTTATTCGCTTGTTATGATCAACATTTCCTTCGTTTTGATGCATATTCCATCATTTTGATGCTTATTAGCCTGTTATAATCAATATTTCCTTCGTTTTGATGGATATTTCCTTTATGTTGATGCTCATTCGCTTGTTATGATCAACATTTTCTTCATTTCTATGCATATTCCTTCATTTTGATGCTCATCCGCATGTTATGATCAACATTTGCTTTGTTTCGATGCATATTTCCTTCATTTTTATGCTCAATCGCTTGTTATGATCAACATTTCCTTCGTTTCGATGCATATTTCATTCTTTTGATGCCCATTCGCTTGTTATGATCCATATTTCCTTCATTTTGATGCATATTCCATCATTTTGATGCTAATTAGCTTGTTATAATCAACATTTCCTTCATTTCGATAGATATTTCCTTTTTTTGATACTCAATCACTTGGTATGATCAAAATTTCCTTCATTTCGATGCGTATTTCCTCCATTTTGATGTTCATTCGCTTGTTATGATCAACATTTCCTTTGTTTTGATGCATGTTTCCTTCATTTTGATGCTCATTCGCTTGTTATGATTAATATTTTCTTCGTTTCGATGCATATTTCCCTTATTTTGAAGTTCATTCGCCTTTTATGATGAACATTTCCTTCATTTCGATGAATATTTCCTTCGTTTTGATGCTCATTCGCTTGTTATGATCAACATTTCCTTTGATTCGATGCATATTTCCTTCATGTTGATGCTCAATCGCTTGTTATGATAACATTTCCGTCATTTAAGTGCATACTCCTTCATTTTAATGATAATTAGCTTGTTATGATCAACATTTCCTTTGTTTCGATGCATATTTACTTCATTTTGATGCTCATTCAGTTGTTATGATCAACATTTCCTTTGTTTCGATGCATATTTCCTTCATTTTGATGCTTATTCACTTGTTATGATCAACATTTTCTTTTTTCTTTGCATATTCCTTCATTTTGATGCTCATCCGCATAATATGATCAACATTTCCTTTGTTTCTATGCATATTTCCTTCATTTTTATGCTCATTCACTTGTTATGATCGTTTCCTTAATTTTGATGCATAATCCTTCATTTTGATGCTCTTTTGCTTGTCATGATCAACGTTTCCTTCATTTCGATGCATATTTCTTTTATTTTGATGCTCATTCGCCTTTTATGATCAACATTTCTTCGTTTCGATTAATATTTCCTTCGTTTTGATGCCCATTTGCTTGTTATGATCAACATTTCCTTCGATTCGATGTATATTTCCTTCATTTTGATGCTCATTCGCTTGTTATGATCAACATTTCCTCGTTTCGATGCATATTTCATTCTTTTGATGCTCATTCGCTTGTTATGATCAACATTTCCTTCGTTTTGATGCATATTCCATCATTTTGTTGTTTATTAGCCTGTTATAATCAATATTTCCTTCGTTTTGATGGATATTTCCTTCATGTTGATGCTCATTCGCTTGTTATGATCAACATTTTCTTCGTTTCTATGCATATTCCTTCATTTTTATGCTCATTCGCATGTTATGATCAACATTTACTTTGTTTCGATGCATATTTCCTTCATTTTTATGCTCAATCGCTTGTTATGATCAACATTTCCTTCGTTTCGATGCATATTTCATTCTTTTGATGCCCATTCGCTTGTTATGATCCATATTTCCTTCATTTTGATGCATATTCCATCATTTTGATGCTAATTAGCTTGTTATAATCAACATTTCCTTCATTTCGATGGATATTTCCTTTTTTTGATACTCAATCACTTGGTATGATCAAAATTTCCTTCATTTCGATGCGTATTTCCTCCATTTTGATGTTCATTAGCTTGTTATGATCAACATTTCCTTTGTTTTGATGCATATTTCCTTCATTTTGATGCTCATTCGCTTGTTATGATCAATATTTTCTTCGTTTCGATGCATATTTCCCTTATTTTGAAGTTCATTCGCCTTTTATGATGAACATTTCCTTCGTTTCGATGAATATTTCCTTCGTTTTGATGCTCATCCGCATGTTATGATCAACATTTCCTTTGTTTCGATGCATATTTCCTTCATTTTTATGCTCATTCGCTTGTTATGATCGTTTCCTTCATTTTGATGCATAATCCTTCATTATGATGCTCTTTTGCTTGTCATGATCAACGTTTCCTTCATTTCGATGCATATTTCCTTTATTTTGATGCTCATTCGCCTTTTATGATCAACATTTCTTCGTTTCGATTAATATTTCCTTCGTTTTGATGCTCATTTGCTTGTTATGATCAACATTTCCTTCGATTCGATGTATATTTCCTTCATTTTGATGCTCATTCGCTTGTTATGATCAACATTTCCTTCGTTTCGATGCATATTTCATTCTTTTGATGCTCATTCGCTTGTTATGATCAACATTTCCTTTGTTTCGATGCATATTTCATTCTTTTGATGCCTATTCGCTTGTTATGATCCACATTTCCTTCGTTTTGATGCATATTCCATTATTTTGATGCTAATTAGCTTGTTATAATCAACATTTCCTTTATTTCGATGGATATTTCCTTTTTTTGATACTCAATCACTTGGTATGATCAAAATTTCCTTCATTTCGATGCGTATTTCCTCCATTTTGATGTTCATTCGCTTGTTATGATCAACATTTCTTTTGTTTTGATGCATATTTCCTTCATTTTGATGCTCATTCGCTTGTTATGATTAATATTTTCTTCGTTTCGATGCATATTTCCCTTATTTTGAAGTTCATTCGCCTTTTATGATGAACATTTCCTTCGTTTCGATGAATATTTCCTTCGTTTTGATGCTCATTCGCTTGTTATGATCAACATTTCCTTTGATTCGATGCATATTTCCTTCATGTTGATGCTCAATCGCTTGTTATGATCAACATTTCATTCATTTAAGTGCATACTCCTTCATTTTGATGATAATTAGCATGCTATGATCAACATTTCCTTTGTTTCGATGCATATTTACTTCATTTTGATGCTCATTCAGTTGTTATGATCAACATTTCCTTTGTTTCGATGCATATTTACTTCATTTTGATGCTTATTCACTTGTTATGATCAACATTTTCTTTTTTCTTTGCATATTCCTTCATTTTGATGCTCATCCACATGTTATGATCAACATTTCCTTTGTTTCGATGCGTATTTCCTTCATTTTTATGCTCATTCGCTTGTTATGATCGTTTCCTTCATTTTGATGCATAATACTTCATTTTGATGCTCTTTTGCTTGTCATGATCAACGTTTCCTTCATTTCGATGCATATTTCCTTTATTTTGATGCTCATTCGCCTTTTATGATCAACATTTCTTCGTTTCGATTAATATTCCCTTCGTTTTGATGCTCATTTGCTTGTTATGATCAACATTTCCTTCGATTCGATGTATATTTCCTTCATTTTGATGCTCATTCGCTTGTTATGATCAACATTTCCTTCGTTTCGATGCATATTTCATTCTTTTGATGCTCATTTGGTTGTTATGATCAACATTTCCTTTGTTTCGATGCATATTTCATTCTTTTGATGCCTATTCGCTTGTTATGATCCACATTTCCTTCGTTTTGATGTATATTCCTTTATTTTGATGCTAATTAGCTTGTTATAATCAACATTTCCTTCATTTCGATGGATATTTCCTTTATTTTGATACTCAATCACTTGGTATGATCAAAATTTCCTTCATTTCGATGCATATTTCCTCCATTTTGATACTCATTCGCTTGTTATGATCAACATTTCCTTCGTTTCGATGCATATTTCCTTCATTTTGATTCTCATTCACTTGTTATGATCAACATTTCCTTTGTTTCGATGCATATTTCCCTTATTTTGAAGTTCATTCGCCTTTTATAATGAACATTTCCTTTGTTTCGATTAATATTTCCTTTATTTTGATGCTCATTCGCTTGTTATGATCAACATTTCCTTTGATTCGATGCATATTTCCTTCATGTTGATGCTCAATCGCTTGTTATGATCAACATTTCATTCATTTAAGTGCATACTCCTTCATTTTGATGATAATTAGCATGCTATGATCAACATTTCCTTTGTTTCGATGCATATTTACTTCATTTTGATGCTCATTCAGTTGTTATGATCAACATTTCCTTTGTTTCGATGCATATTTCCTTCATTTTGATGCTTATTCACTTGTTATGATCAACATTTTCTTTTTTCTTTGCATATTCCTTCATTTTGATGCTCATCCGCATGTTATGATCAACATTTCCTTTGTTTCGATGCATATTTCCTTCATTTTTATGCTCATTCGCTTGTTATGATCGTTTCCTTCATTTTGATGCATAATCCTTCATTTTGATGCTCTTTTGCTTGTCATGATCAACGTTTCCTTCATTTCGATTCATATTTCCTTTATTTTGATGCTAATTCGCCTTTTATGATCAACATTTCTTCGTTTCGATTAATATTTCCTTCGTTTTGATGCTCATTTGCTTGTTATGATCAACATTTCCTTCGATTCGATGTATATTTCCTTCATTTTGATGTTCATTCGCTTGTTATGATCAACATTTCCTTCGTTTCGATGCATATTTCATTCTTTTGATGCTCATTCGCTTGTTATGATCAACATTTCCTTTGTTTCGATGCATATTTCATTCTTTTGATGCCTATTCGCTTGTTATGATCCACATTTCCTTCGTTTTGATGCATATTCCATTATTTTGATGCTAATTAGCTTGTTATAATCAACATTTCCTTCATTTCGATGGATATTTCCTTTATTTTGATACTCAATCACTTGGTATGATCAAAATTTCCTTCATTTCGATGCATATTTCCTCCATTTTGATGCTCATTCGCTTGTTATGATCAACATTTCCTTCGTTTCGATGCATATTTCCTTCATTTTGATGCTCATTCACTTGTTATGATCAACATTTCCTTTGTTTCGATGCATATTTCCCTTATTTTGAAGTTCATTCGCCTTTTATGATGAACATTTCCTTCGTTTCGATGAATATTTCCTTTATTTTGATGCTCATTCGCTTGTTATGATCAACATTTCCTTTGATTCGATGCATATTTCCTTCATGTTGATGCTCAATCGCTTGTTATGATCAACATTTCATTCATTTAAGTGCATACTCCTTCATTTTGATGATAATTAGCATGCTATGATCAACATTTCCTTTGTTTCGATGCATATTTACTTCATTTTGATGCTCATTCAGTTGTTATGATCAACATTTCCTTTGTTTCGATGCATATTTCCTTCATTTTGATGCTTATTCACTTGTTATGATCAACATTTTCTTTTTTCTTTGCATATTCCTTCATTTTGATGCTCATCCGCATGTTATGATCAACATTTCCTTTGTTTCGATGCATATTTCCTTCATTTTTATGCTCATTCGCTTGTTATGATCGTTTCCTTCATTTAGATGCATAATCCTTCATTTTGATGCTCTTTTGCTTGTCATGATCAACGTTTCCTTCATTTCGATGCATATTTCCTTTATTTTGATGCTCATTCGCCTTTTATGATCAACATTTCTTCGTTTCGATTAATATTTCCTTCGTTTTGATGCTCATTTGCTTGTTATGATCAACATTTCCTTCGATTCAATGCATATTTCCTTCATGTTGATGCTCAATCGCTTGTTATGATCAACATTTCATTCATTTAAGTGCATACTCCTTCATTTTGATGATAATTGGCATGCTATGATCAACATTTCCTTTGTTTCGATGCATATTTACTTCATTTTGATGCTCATTCAGTTGTTATGATCAACATTTCCTTTGTTTCGATGCATATTTCCTTCATTTTGATGCTTATTCACTTGTTATGATCAACATTTTCTTTTTTCTTTGCATATTCCTTCATTTTGATGCTCATCCGCATGTTATGATCAACATTTCCTTTGTTTCGATGCATATTTCCTTCATTTTTATGCTCATT
Source organism: Pogostemon cablin (assembly GCA_023678885.1). NCBI lineage: Eukaryota > Viridiplantae > Streptophyta > Magnoliopsida > Lamiales > Lamiaceae > Pogostemon > Pogostemon cablin. Next base: position 81,986 of record CM042997.1, read on the forward strand.
CGCTTGTTATGATCGTTTCCTTCATTTTGATGCATAATCCTTCATTTTGATGCTCTTTTGCTTGTCATGATCAACGTTTCCTTCATTTCAATGCATATTTCCTTTATTTTGATGCTCATTCGCCTTTTATGATCAACATTTCTTCGTTTCGATTAATATTTCCTTCGTTTTGATGCTCATTTGCTTGTTATGATCAACATTTTCTTCGATTCGATGCATATTTCCTTCATGTTGATGCTCAATCGCTTGTTATGATCAACATTTCATTCATTTAAGTGCATACTCCTTCATTTTGATGATAATTAGCATGCTATGATCAACATTTCCTTTGTTTCGATGCATATTTACTTCATTTTGATGCTCATTCAGTTGTTATGATCAACATTTCCTTTGTTTCGATGCATATTTCCTTCATTTTGATGCTTATTCACTTGTTATGATCAACATTTTCTTTTTTCTTTGCATATTCCTTCATTTTGATGCTCATCCGCATGTTATGATCAACATTTCCTTTGTTTCGATGCATATTTCCTTCATTTTTATGCTCATTCGCATGTTATGATCGTTTCCTTCATTTTGATGCATAATCCTTCATTTTGATGCTCTTTTGCTTGTCATGATCAACGTTTCCTTCATTTCGATGCATATTTCCTTTATTTTGATGCTCATTCGCCTTTTATGATCAACATTTCTTCGTTTCGATTAATATTTCCTTCGTTTTGATGCTCATTTGCTTGTTATGATCAACATTTCCTTCGATTCGATGTATATTTCCTTCTTTTTGATGTTCATTCGCTTGTTATGATCAACATTTCCTTCATTTCGATGCATATTTCATTCTTTTGATGCTCATTTGCTTGTTATGATCAACATTTCCTTTGTTTCGATGCATATTTCATTCTTTTGATGCCTATTCGCTTGTTATGATCCACATTTCCTTCGTTTTGATGCATATTCCTTTATTTTGATGCTAATTAGCTTGTTATAATCAACATTTCCTTCATTTCGATGGATATTTCCTTTTTTTGATACTCAATCACTTGGTATGATCAAAATTTCCTTCATTTCGATGCGTATTTCCTCCATTTTGATGTTCATTCGCTTGTTATGATCAACATTTCCTTTGTTTTGATGCATATTTCCTTCATTTTGATGCTCATTCGCTTGTTATGATTAATATTTTCTTCGTTTCGATACATATTTCCCTTATTTTGAAGTTCATTCGCCTTTTATGATGAACATTTCCTTCGTTTCGATGAATATTTCCTTCGTTTTGATGCTCATTCGCTTGTTATGATCAACATTTCCTTTGATTCGATGCATATTTCCTTCATGTTGATGCTCAATCGCTTGTTATGATCAACATTTCATTCATTTAAGTGCATACTCCTTCATTTTGATGATAATTAGCATGCTATGATCAACATTTCCTTTGTTTCGATGCATATTTACTTCATTTTGATGCTCATTCAATTGTTATGATAAACATTTCCTTTGTTTCGATGCATATTTCCTTCATTTTGATGCTTATTCACTTGTTATGATCAACATTTTCTTTTTTCTTTGCATTTTCCTTCATTTTGATGCTCATCCGCATAATATGATCTACATTTCCTTTGTTTCTATGCATATTTCCTTCATTTTTATGCTCATTCACTTGTTATGATCGTTTCCTTAATTTTGATGCATAATCCTTCATTTTGATGCTCTTTTGCTTGTCATGATCAACGTTTCCTTCATTTCGATGCATATTTCCTTTATTTTGATGCTCATTCGCCTTTTATGATCAACATTTCTTCGTTTCGATTAATATTCCCTTCGTTTTGATGCTCATTTGCTTGTTATGATCAACATTTCCTTCGATTCGATGTATATTTCCTTCATTTTGATGCTCATTCGCTTGTTATGATCAACATTTCCTTCGTTTCGATGCATATTTCATTCTTTTGATGCTCATTTGCTTGTTATGATCAACATTTCCTTTGTTTCGATGCATATTTCATTCTTTTGATGCCTATTCGCTTGTTATGATCCACATTTCCTTCGTTTTGATGTATATTCCTTTATTTTGATGCTAATTAGCTTGTTATAATCAACATTTCCTTCATTTCGATGGATATTTCCTTTATTTTGATACTCAATCACTTGGTATGATCAAAATTTCCTTCATTTCGATGCATATTTCCTCCATTTTGATTCTCATTCGCTTGTTATGATCAACATTTCCTTCGTTTCGATGCATATTTCCTTCATTTTGATTCTCATTCACTTGTTATGATCAACATTTCCTTTGTTTCGATGCATATTTCCCTTATTTTGAAGTTCATTCGCCTTTTATAATGAACATTTCCTTTGTTTCGATTAATATTTCCTTTATTTTGATGCTCATTCGCTTGTTATGATCAACATTTCCTTTGATTCGATGCATATTTCCTTCATGTTGATGCTCAATCGCTTGTTATGATCAACATTTCATTCATTTAAGTGCATACTCCTTCATTTTGATGATAATTAGCATGCTATGATCAACATTTCCTTTATTTCGATGCATATTTACTTCATTTTGATGCTCATTAAGTTGTTATGATCAACATTTCCTTTGTTTCGATGCATATTTCCTTCATTTTGATGCTTATTCACTTGTTATGATCAACATTTTCTTTTTTCTTTGCATATTCCTTCATTTTGATGCTCATCCGCATGTTATGATCAACATTTCCTTTGTTTCGATGCATATTTCCTTCATTTTTATGCTAATTCGCTTGTTATGATCGTTTCCTTCATTTTGATGCATAATCCTTCATTTTGATGCTCATTTGCTTGTTATGATCAACATTTCCTTCGATTCGATGTATATTTCCTTCATTTTGATGCTCATTCGCTTGTTATGATCAACATTTCCTTCGTTTCGTTGCATATTTCATTCTTTTGATGCTCATTCGCTTGTTATGATCAACATTTCCTTTGTTTCGATGCATATTTCATTCTTTTGATGCCTATTCGCTTGTTATGATCCACATTTCCTTCGTTTTGATGCATATTCCATTATTTTGATGCTAATTAGCTTGTTATAATCAACATTTCCTTCATTTCGATGGATATTTCCTTTATTTTAATACTCAATCACTTGGTATGATCAAAATTTCCTTCATTTCGATGCATATTTCCTCCATTTTGATGCTCATTCGCTTGTTATGATCAACATTTCCTTCGTTTCGATGCATATTTCCATCATTTTGATGCTCATTCACTTGTTATGATCAACATTTCCTTTGTTTCGATGCATATTTCCCTTATTTTGAAGTTCATTCGCCTTTTATGATGAACATTTCCTTCGTTTCGATGAATATTTCCTTTATTTTGATGCTCATTCGCTTGTTATGATCAATATTTCCTTTGATTCGATGCATATTTCCTTCATGTTGATGCTCAATCGCTTGTTATGATCAACATTTCATTCACTTAAGTGCATACTCCTTCATTTTGATGATAATTAGCATGCTATGATCAACATTTCCTTTGTTTCGATGCATATTTACTTCATTTTGATGCTCATTCAGTTGTTATGATCAACATTTCCTTTGTTTCGATGCATATTTCCTTCATTTTGATGCTTATTCACTTGTTATGATCAACATTTTCTTTTTTCTTTGCATATTCCTTCATTTTGATGCTCATCCGCATAATATGATCAACATTTCCTTTGTTTCTATGCATATTTCCTTCATTTTTATGCTCATTCACTTGTTATGATCTTTTCCTTAATTTTGATGCATAATCCTTCATTTTGATGCTCTTTTGCTTGTCATGATCAACGTTTCCTTCATTTCGATGCATATTTCTTTTATTTTGATGCTCATTCGCCTTTTATGATCAACATTTCTTCGTTTCGATTAATATTTCCTTCGTTTTGATGCCCATTTGCTTGTTATGATCAACATTTCCTTCGATTCGATGTATATTTCCTTCATTTTGATGTTCATTCGCTTGTTATGATCAACATTTCCTTCGTTTCGATGCATATTTCATTCTTTTGATGCTCATTCGCTTGTTATGATCAACATTTCCTTTGTTTCGATGCATATTTCATTCTTTTGATGCCTATTCGCTTGTTATGATCCACATTTCCTTCGTTTTGATGCATATTCCATTATTTTGATGCTAATTAGCTTGTTATAATCAACATTTCCTTCATTTCGATGGATATTTCCTTTATTTTGATACTCAATCACTTGGTATGATCAAAATTTCCTTCATTTCGATGCATATTTCCTCCATTTTGATGCTCATTCGCTTGTTATGATCAACATTTCCTTCGTTTCGATGCATATTTCCTTCATTTTGATGCTCATTCACTTGTTATGAACAACATTTCCTTTGTTTCGATGCATATTTCACTTATTTTGAAGTTCATTCGCCTTTTATGATGAACATTTCCTTCGTTTCGATGAATATTTCCTTTATTTTGATGCTCATTCGCTTGTTATGATCAACATTTCCTTTGATTCGATGCATATTTCCTTCATGTTGATGCTCAATCGCTTGTTATGATCAACATTTCATTCATTTAAGTGCATACTCCTTCATTTTGATGATAATTAGCATGCTATGATCAACATTTCCTTTGTTTCGATGCATATTTACTTCATTTTGATGCTCATTCAGTTGTTATGATCAACATTTCCTTTGTTTCTATGCATATTTCCTTCATTTTGATGCTTATTCACTTGTTATGATCAACATTTTCTTTTTTCTTTGCATATTCCTTCATTTTGATGCTCATCCGCATGTTATGATCAACATTTCCTTTGTTTCGATGCATATTTCCTTCATTTTTATGCTCATTCGCTTGTTATGATCGTTTCCTTCATTTAGATGCATAATCCTTCATTTTGATGCTCTTTTGCTTGTCATGATCAACGTTTCCTTCATTTCGATGCATATTTCCTTTATTTTGATGCTCATTCGCCTTTTATGATCAACATTTCTTCGTTTCGATTAATATTTCCTTCGTTTTGATGCTCATTTGCTTGTTATGATCAACATTTCCTTCGATTCGATGCATATTTCCTTCATGTTGATGCTCAATCGCTTGTTATGATCAACATTTCATTCATTTAAGTGCATACTCCTTCATTTTGATGATAATTAGCATGCTATGATCAACATTTCCTTTGTTTCGATGCATATTTACTTCATTTTGATGCTCATTCAGTTGTTATGATCAAGATTTCCTTTGTTTCGATGCATATTTCCTTCATTTTGATGCTTATTCACTTGTTATGATCAACATTTTCTTTTTTCTTTGCATATTCCTTCATTTTGATGCTCATCCGCATGTTATGATCAACATTTCCTTTGTTTCGATGCATATTTCCTTCATTTTTATGCTCATTCGCTTGTTATGATCGTTTCCTTCATTTTGATGCATAATCCTTCATTTTGATGCTCTTTTGCTTGTCATGATCAACGTTTCCTTCATTTCGATGCATATTTCCTTTATTTTGATGCTCATTCGCCTTTTATGATCAACATTTCTTCGTTTCGATTAATATTTCCTTCGTTTTCATGCTCATTTGCTTGTTATGATCAACATTTCCTTCGATTCGATGCATATTTCCTTCATGTTGATGCTCAATCGCTTGTTATGATCAACATTTCATTCATTTAAGTGCATACTCCTTCATTTTGATGATAATTAGCATGCTATGATCAACATTTCCTTTGTTTCGATGCATATTTACTTTATTTTGATGCTCATTCAGTTGTTATGATCAACATTTCCTTTGTTTCGATGCATATTTCCTTCATTTTGATGCTTATTCACTTGTTATGATCAACATTTTCTTTTTTCTTTGCATATTCCTTCATTTTGATGCTCATCCGCATGTTATGATCAACATTTCCTTTGTTTCTATGCATATTTCCTTCATTTTTATGCTCATTCGCTTGTTATGATCGTTTCCTTCATTTTGATGCATAATCCTTCATTTTGATGCTCTTTTGCTTGTCATGATCAACGTTTCCTTCATTTCGATGCATATTTCCTTTATTTTGATGCTAATTCGCCTTTTATGATCAACATTTCTTCGTTTCGATTAATATTTCCTTCGTTTTGACGCTCATTTGCTTGTTATGATCAACATTTCCTTCGATTCGATGTATATTTCCTTCATTTTGATGCTCATTCGCTTGTTATGATCAACATTTCCTTCGTTTCGTTGCATATTTCATTCTTTTGATGCTCATTCGCTTGTTATGATCAACATTTCCTTTGTTTCGATGCATATTTCATTCTTTTGATGCCTATTCGCTTGTTATGATCCACATTTCCTTCGTTTTGATGCATATTCCATTATTTTGATGCTAATTAGCTTGTTATAATCAACATTTCCTTCATTTCGATGGATATTTCCTTTATTTTAATACTCAATCACTTGGTATGATCAAAATTTCCTTCATTTCGATGCATATTTCCTCCATTTTGATGCTCATTCGCTTGTTATGATCAACATTTCCTTCGTTTCGATGCATATTTCCTTCATTTTGATGCTCATTCACTTGTTATGATCAACATTTCCTTTGTTTCGATGCATATTTCCCTTATTTTGAAGTTCATTCGCCTTTTATGATGAACATTTCCTTCGTTTCGATGAATATTTCCTTTATTTTGATGCTCATTCGCTTGTTATGATCAACATTTCCTTTGATTCGATGCATATTTCCTTCATGTTGATGCTCAATCGCTTGTTATGATCAACATTTCATTCACTTAAGTGCATACTCCTTCATTTTGATGATAATTAGCATGCTATGATCAACATTTCCTTTGTTTCGATGCATATTTACTTCATTTTGATGCTCATTCAGTTGTTATGATCAACATTTCCATTGTTTCGATGCATATTTCCTTCATTTTGATGCTTATTCACTTGTTATGATCAACATTTTCTTTTTTCTTTGCATATTCCTTCATTTTGATGCTCATCCGCATGTTATGATCAACATTTCCTTTGTTTCGATGCATATTTCCTTCATTTTTATGCTCATTCGCTTGTTATGATCGTTTCCTTCATTTTGATGCATAATCCTTCATTTTGATGCTCTTTTGCTTGTCATGATCAACGTTTCCTTCATTTCGATGCATATTTCCTTTATTTTGATGCTCATTCGCCTTTTATGATCAACATTTCTTCGTTTCGATTAATATTTCCTTCGTTTTGATGCTCATTTGCTTGTTATGATCAACATTTCCTTCGATTCGATGTATATTTCCTTCATTTTGATGCTCATTCGCTTGTTATGATCAACATTTCCTTCGTTTCGATGCATATTTCATTCTTTTGATGCTCATTCGCTTGTTATGATCAACATTTCCTTTGTTTCGATGCATATTTCATTCTTTTGATGCCTATTCGCTTGTTATGATCCACATTTCCTTCGTTTTGATGCATATTCCATTATTTTGATGCTAATTAGCTTGTTATAATCAACATTTCCTTCATTTCGATGGATATTTCCTTTATTTTGATACTCAATCACTTGGTATGATCAAAATTTCCTTCATTTCGATGCATATTTCCTCCATTTTGATGCTCATTCGCTTGTTATGATCAACATTTCCTTCGTTTCGATGCATATTTCCTTCATTTTGATGCTCATTCACTTGTTATGATCAACATTTCCTTTGTTTCGATGCATATTTCCCTTATTTTGAAGTTCATTCGCCTTTTATGATGAACATTTCCTTCGTTTCGATGAATATTTCCGTTATTTTGATGCTCATTCGCTTGTTATGATCAACATTTCCTTTGATTCGATGCATATTTCCTTCATGTTGATGCTCAATCGCTTGTTATGATCAACATTTCATTCATTTAAGTGCATACTCCTTCATTTTGATGATAATTAGCATGCTATGATCAACATTTCCTTTGTTTCGATGCATATTTACTTCATTTTGATGCTCATTCAGTTGTTATGATCAACATTTCCTTTGTTTTGATGCATATTTCCTTCATTTTGATGCTTATTCACTTGTTAGGATCAACATTTTCTTTTTTCTTTGCATATTCCTTCATTTTGATGCTCATCCGCAAAATATGATCAACATTTCGTTTGTTTCTATGCATATTTCCTTCATTTTTATGCTCATTCACTTGTTATGATTGTTTCCTTAATTTTGATGCATAATCCTTCATTTTGATGCTCTTTTGCTTGTCATGATCAACGTTTCCTTCATTTCGATGCATATTTCTTTTATTTTGATGCTCATTCGCCTTTTATGATCAACATTTCTTCGTTTCGATTAATATTTCCTTCGTTTTGATGCCCATTTGCTTGTTATGATCAACATTTCCTTCGATTCGATGTATATTTCCTTCATTTTGATGCTCATTCGCTTGTTATGATCAACATTTCCTTCGTTTCGATGCATATTTCATTCTTTTGATGCTCATTCGCTTGTTATGATCAACATTTCCTTTGTTTCGATGCATATTTCATTCTTTTGATGCCTATTTGCTTGTTATGATCCACATTTCCTTCGTTTTGATGCATATTCCATTATTTTGATGCTAATTAGCTTGTTATAATCAACATTTCCTTCATTTCGATGGATATTTCCTTTATTTTGATACTCAATCACTTGGTATGATCAAAATTTCCTTCATTTCGATGCATATTTCCTCCATTTTGATGCTCATTCGCTTGTTATGATCAACATTTCCTTCGTTTCGATGCATATTTCCTTCATTTTGATGCTCATTCACTTGTTATGATCAACATTTCCTTTGTTTCGATGCATATTTCCCTTATTTTGAAGTTCATTCGCCTTTTATGATGAACATTTCCTTCGTTTCGATGAATATTTCCTTTATTTTGATGCTCATTCGCTTGTTATGATCAACATTTCCTTTGATTCGATGCATATTTCCTTCATGTTGATGCTCAATCGCTTGTTATGATCAACATTTCATTCATTTAAGTGCATACTCCTTCATTTTGATGATAATTAGCATGCTATGATCAACATTTCCTTTGTTTCGATGCATATTTACTTCATTTTGATGCTCATTCAGTTGTTATGATCAACATTTCCTTTGTTTCGATGCATATTTCCTTCATTTTGATGCTTATTCACTTGTTAGGATCAACATTTTCTTTTTTCTTTGCATATTCCTTCATTTTGATGCTCATCCGCAAAATATGATCAACATTTCCTTTGTTTCTATGCATATTTCCTTCATTTTTATGCTCATTCACTTGTTATGATCGTTTCCTTAATTTTGATGCATAATCCTTCATTTTGATGCTCTTTTTCTTGTCATGATCAACGTTTCCTTCATTTCGATGCATATTTCTTTTATTTTGATGCTCATTCGCCTTTTATGATCAACATTTCTTCGTTTCGATTAATATTTCCTTCGTTTTGATGCCCATTTGCTTGTTATGATCAACATTTCCTTCGATTCGATGTATATTTCCTTCATTTTGATGCTCATTCGCTTGTTATGATCAACATTTCCTTCGTTTCGATGCATATTTCATTCTTTTGATGCTCATTCGCTTGTTATGATCAACATTTCCTTTGTTTCGATGCATATTTCATTCTTTTGATGCCTATTCGCTTGTTATGATCCACATTTCCTTCGTTTTGATGCATATTCCATTATTTTGATGCTAATTAGCTTGTTATAATCAACATTTCCTTCATTTCGATGGATATTTCCTTTATTTTGATACTCAATCACTTGGTATGATCAAAATTTCCTTCATTTCGATGCATATTTCCTCCATTTTGATGCTCATTCGCTTGTTATGATCAACATTTCCTTCGTTTCGATGCATATTTCCTTCATTTTGATGCTCATTCACTTGTTATGATCAACATTTCCTTTGTTTCGATGCATATTTCCCTTATTTTGAAGTTCATTCGCCTTTTATGATGAACATTTCCTTCGTTTCGATGAATATTTCCTTTATTTTGATGCTCATTCGCTTGTTATGATCAACATTTCCTTTGATTCGATGCATATTTCCTTCATGTTGATGCTCAATCGCTTGTTATGATCAACATTTCATTCATTTAAGTGCATACTCCTTCATTTTGATGATAATTAGCATGCTATGATCAACATTTCCTTTGTTTCGATGCATATTTACTTCATTTTGATGCTCATTCAGTTGTTATGATCAACATTTCATTTGTTTCGATGCATATTTCCTTCATTTTGATGCTTATTCACTTGTTATGATCAACATTTTCTTTTTTCTTTGCATATTCCTTCATTTTGATGCTCATCCGCATGTTATGATCAACATTTCCTTTGTTTCGATGCATATTTCCTTCATTTTTATGCTCATTCGCTTGTTATGATCGTTTCCTTCATTTTGATGCATAATCCTTCATTTTGATGCTCTTTTGCTTGTCATGATCAACGTTTCCTTCATTTCGATGCATATTTCCTTTATTTTGATGCTCATTCGCCTTTTATGATCAACATTTCTTCGTTTCGATTAATATTTCCTTCGTTTTGATGCTCATTTGCTTATTATGATCAACATTTCCTTCGATTCGATGTATATTTCCTTCATTTTGATGCTCATTCGCTTGTTATGATCAACATTTCCTTCGTTTCGATGCATATTTCATTCTTTTGATGCTCATTCGCTTGTTATGATCAACATTTCCTTTGTTTCGATGCATATTTCATTCTTTTGACGCCTATTCGCTTGTTATGATCCACATTTCCTTCGTTTTGATGCATATTCCATTATTTTGATGCTAATTAGCTTGTTATAATCAACATTTCCTTCATTTCGATGGATATTTCCTTTATTTTGATACTTAATCACTTGGTATGATCAAAATTTCCTTCATTTCGATGCATATTTCCTCCATTTTGATGCTCATTCGCTTGTTATGATCAACATTTCCTTCGTTTCGATGCATATTTCCTTCATTTTGATGCTCATTCACTTGTTATGATCAACATTTCCTTTGTTTCGATGCATATTTCCCTTATTTTGAAGTTCATTCGCCTTTTATGATGAACATTTCCTTCGTTTCGATGAATATTTCCTTTATTTTGATGCTCATTCGCTTGTTATGATCAACATTTCCTTTGATTCGATGCATATTTCCTTCATGTTGATGCTCAATCGCTTGTTATGATCAACATTTCATTCATTTAAGTGCATACTCCTTCATTTTGATGATAATTAGCATGCTATGATCAACATTTCCTTTGTTTCGATGCATATTTACTTCATTTTGATGCTCATTCAGTTGTTATGATCAACATTTCCTTTGTTTTGATGCATATTTCCTTCATTTTGATGCTTATTCACTTGTTAGGATCAACATTTTCTTTTTTCTTTGCATATTCCTTCATTTTGATGCTCATCCGCAAAATATGATCAACATTTCCTTTGTTTCTATGCATATTTCCTTCATTTTTATGCTCATTCACTTGTTATGATTGTTTCCTTAATTTTGATGCATAATCCTTCATTTTGATGCTCTTTTGCTTGTCATGATCAACGTTTCCTTCATTTCGATGCATATTTCTTTTATTTTGATGCTCATTCGCCTTTTATGATCAACATTTCTTCGTTTCGATTAATATTTCCTTCGTTTTGATGCCCATTTGCTTGTTATGATCAACATTTCCTTCGATTCGATGTATATTTCCTTCATTTTGATGCTCATTCGCTTGTTATGATCAACATTTCCTTCGTTTCGATGCATATTTCATTCTTTTGATGCTCATTCGCTTGTTATGATCAACATTTCCTTTGTTTCGATGCATATTTCATTCTTTTGATGCCTATTTGCTTGTTATGATCCACATTTCCTTCGTTTTGATGCATATTCCATTATTTTGATGCTAATTAGCTTGTTATAATCAACATTTCCTTCATTTCGATGGATATTTCCTTTATTTTGATACTCAATCACTTGGTATGATCAAAATTTCCTTCATTTCGATGCATATTTCCTCCATTTTGATGCTCATTCGCTTGTTATGATCAACATTTCCTTCGTTTCGATGCATATTTCCTTCATTTTGATGCTCATTCACTTGTTATGATCAACATTTCCTTTGTTTCGATGCATATTTCCCTTATTTTGAAGTTCATTCGCCTTTTATGATGAACATTTCCTTCGTTTCGATGAATATTTCCTTTATTTTGATGCTCATTCGCTTGTTATGATCAACATTTCCTTTGATTCGATGCATATTTCCTTCATGTTGATGCTCAATCGCTTGTTATGATCAACATTTCATTCATTTAAGTGCATACTCCTTCATTTTGATGATAATTAGCATGCTATGATCAACATTTCCTTTGTTTCGATGCATATTTACTTCATTTTGATGCTCATTCAGTTGTTATGATCAACATTTCCTTTGTTTCGATGCATATTTCCTTCATTTTGATGCTTATTCACTTGTTAGGATCAACATTTTCTTTTTTCTTTGCATATTCCTTCATTTTGATGCTCATCCGCAAAATATGATCAACATTTCCTTTGTTTCTATGCATATTTCCTTCATTTTTATGCTCATTCACTTGTTATGATCGTTTCCTTAATTTTGATGCATAATCCTTCATTTTGATGCTCTTTTTCTTGTCATGATCAACGTTTCCTTCATTTCGATGCATATTTCTTTTATTTTGATGCTCATTCGCCTTTTATGATCAACATTTCTTCGTTTCGATTAATATTTCCTTCGTTTTGATGCCCATTTGCTTGTTATGATCAACATTTCCTTCGATTCGATGTATATTTCCTTCATTTTGATGCTCATTCGCTTGTTATGATCAACATTTCCTTCGTTTCGATGCATATTTCATTCTTTTGATGCTCATTCGCTTGTTATGATCAACATTTCCTTTGTTTCGATGCATATTTCATTCTTTTGATGCCTATTCGCTTGTTATGATCCACATTTCCTTCGTTTTGATGCATATTCCATTATTTTGATGCTAATTAGCTTGTTATAATCAACATTTCCTTCATTTCGATGGATATTTCCTTTATTTTGATACTCAATCACTTGGTATGATCAAAATTTCCTTCATTTCGATGCATATTTCCTCCATTTTGATGCTCATTCGCTTGTTATGATCAACATTTCCTTCGTTTCGATGCATATTTCCTTCATTTTGATGCTCATTCACTTGTTATGATCAACATTTCCTTTGTTTCGATGCATATTTCCCTTATTTTGAAGTTCATTCGCCTTTTATGATGAACATTTCCTTCGTTTCGATGAATATTTCCTTTATTTTGATGCTCATTCGCTTGTTATGATCAACATTTCCTTTGATTCGATGCATATTTCCTTCATGTTGATGCTCAATCGCTTGTTATGATCAACATTTCATTCATTTAAGTGCATACTCCTTCATTTTGATGATAATTAGCATGCTATGATCAACATTTCCTTTGTTTCGATGCATATTTACTTCATTTTGATGCTCATTCAGTTGTTATGATCAACATTTCATTTGTTTCGATGCATATTTCCTTCATTTTGATGCTTATTCACTTGTTATGATCAACATTTTCTTTTTTCTTTGCATATTCCTTCATTTTGATGCTCATCCGCATGTTATGATCAACATTTCCTTTGTTTCGATGCATATTTCCTTCATTTTTATGCTCATTCGCTTGTTATGATCGTTTCCTTCATTTTGATGCATAATCCTTCATTTTGATGCTCTTTTGCTTGTCATGATCAACGTTTCCTTCATTTCGATGCATATTTCCTTTATTTTGATGCTCATTCGCCTTTTATGATCAACATTTCTTCGTTTCGATTAATATTTCCTTCGTTTTGATGCTCATTTGCTTATTATGATCAACATTTCCTTCGATTCGATGTATATTTCCTTCATTTTGATGCTCATTCGCTTGTTATGATCAACATTTCCTTCGTTTCGATGCATATTTCATTCTTTTGATGCTCATTCGCTTGTTATGATCAACATTTCCTTTGTTTCGATGCATATTTCATTCTTTTGACGCCTATTCGCTTGTTATGATCCACATTTCCTTCGTTTTGATGCATATTCCATTATTTTGATGCTAATTAGCTTGTTATAATCAACATTTCCTTCATTTCGATGGATATTTCCTTTATTTTGATACTTAATCACTTGGTATGATCAAAATTTCCTTCATTTCGATGCATATTTCCTCCATTTTGATGCTCATTCGCTTGTTATGATCAACATTTCCTTCGTTTCGATGCATATTTCCTTCATTTTGATGCTCATTCACTTGTTATGATCAACATTTCCTTTGTTTCGATGCATATTTCCCTTATTTTGAAGTTCATTCGCCTTTTATGATGAACATTTCCTTCGTTTCGATGAATATTTCCTTTATTTTGATGCTCATTCGCTTGTTATGATCAACATTTCCTTTGATTCGATGCATATTTCCTTCATGTTGATGCTCAATCGCTTGTTATGATCAACATTTCATTCATTTAAGTGCATACTCCTTCATTTTGATGATAATTAGCATGTTATGATCAACATTTCCTTTGTTTCGATGCATATTTACTTCATTTTGATGCTCATTCAGTTGTTATGATCAACATTTCCTTTGTTTCGATGCATATTTCCTTCATTTTGATGCTTATTCACTTGTTATGATCAACATTTTCTTTTTTCTTTGCATATTCCTTCATTTTGATGCTCATCCGCATAATATGATCAACATTTCCTTTGTTTCTATGCATATTTCCTTCATTTTTATGCTCATTCACTTGTTATGATCGTTTCCTTAATTTTGATGCATAATCCTTCATTTTGATGCTCTTTTCCTTGTCATGATCAACGTTTCCTTCATTTCGATGCATATTTCTTTTATTTTGATGCTCATTCGCCTTTTATGATCAACATTTCTTCGTTTCGATTAATATTTCCTTCGTTTTGATGCCCATTTGCTTGTTATGATCAACATTTCCTTCGATTCGATGTATATTTCCTTCATTTTAATGCTCATTCGCTTGTTATGATCAACATTTCCTTCGTTTCGATGCATATTTCATTCTTTTGATGCTCATTCGCTTGTTATGATCAACATTTCCTTCGTTTTGATGCATATTCCATCATTTTGATGCTTATTAGCCTGTTATAATCAATATTTCCTTCGTTTTGATGGATATTTCCTTCATGTTGATTCTCATTCGCTTGTTATGATCAACATTGTCTTCGTTTCTATGCATATTCCTTCATTTTGATGCTCATCCGCATGTTATGATCAACATTTGCTTTGTTTCGATGCATATTTCCTTCATTTTTATGCTCAATCGCTTGTTATGATCAACATTTCCTTCGTTTCGATGCATATTTCATTCTTTTGATGCCCATTCGCTTGTTATGATCCATATTTCCTTCATTTTGATGCATATTCCATCATTTTGATGCTAATTAGCTTGTTATAATCAACATTTCCTTCATTTCGATGGATATTTCCTTTTTGTGATACTCAATCACTTGTATGATCAAAATTTCCTTCATTTCGATGCGTATTTCCTCCATTTTGATGTTCATTCGCTTGTTATGATCAACATTTCCTTTGTTTTGATGCATATTTCCTTCATTTTGATGCTCATTCGCTTGTTATGATCAATTTTTCTTCGTTTCGATGCATATTTCCCTTATTTTGAAGTTCATTCGCCTTTTATGATGAACATTTCCTTCGTTTCGATGAATATCTCCTTCGTTTTGATGCTCATTCGCTTGTTATGATCAACATTTCCTTTGATTCGATGCATATTTCCTTCATGTTGATGCTCAATCGCTTGTTATGATCAACATTTCATTCATTTAAGTGCATACTCCTTCATTTTGATGATAATTAGCATGCTATGATCAACATTTCCTTTGTTTCGATGCATATTTACTTCATTTTGATGCTCATTCAGTTGTTATGATCAACATTTCCTTTGTTTCGATGCATATTTCCTTCATTTTGATTCTTATTCACTTGTTATGATCAACATTTTCTTTTTTCTTTGCATATTCCTTCATTTTGATGCTCATCCGCATAATATGATCAACATTTCCTTTGTTTCTATGCATATTTCCTTCATTTTTATGCTCATTCACTTGTTATGATCGTTTCCTTAATTTTGATGCATAATCCTTCATTTTGATGCTCTTTTCCTTGTCATGATCAACGTTTCCTTCATTTCGATGCATATTTCTTTTATTTTGATGCTCATTCGCCTTTTATGATCAACATTTCTTCGTTTCGATTAATATTTCCTTCGTTTTGATGCCCATTTGCTTGTTATGATCAACATTTCCTTCGATTCGATGTATATTTCCTTCATTCTGATGCTCATTCGCTTGTTATGATCAACATTTCCTTCGTTTCGATGCATATTTCATTCTTTTAATGCTCATTCGCTTGTTATGATCAACATTTCCTTCGTTTTGATGCATATTCCATCATTTTGATGCTTATTAGCCTGTTATAATCAATATTTCCTTCATGTTGATGCTCATTCGCTTGTTATGATCAACATTTTCTTCGTTTCTATGCATATTCCTTCATTTTGATGCTCATCCGCATGTTATGATCAACATTTGCTTTGTTTCGATGCATATTTCCTTCATTTTTATGCTCAATCGCTTGTTATGATCAACATTTCCTTCGTTTCGATGCATATTTCATTCTTTTGATGCCCATTCGCTTGTTATGATCCATATTTCCTTCATTTTGATGCATATTCCATCATTTTGATGCTAATTAGCTTGTTATAATCAACATTTCCTTCATTTCGATGGATATTTCCTTTTTTTGATACTCAATCACTTGGTATGATCAAAATTTCCTTCATTTCGATGCGTATTTCCTCCATTTTGATGTTCATTCGCTTGTTATGATCAACATTTCCTTTGTTTTGATGCATATTTCCTTAATTTTGATGCTTATTCACTTGTAATGATCAACATTTTCTTTTTTCTTTGCATATTCCTTCATTTTGATGCTCATCCGCATGTTATGATCAATATTTCCTTTGTTTCGATGCATATTTCCTTCATTTTTATGCTCATTCGCTTGTTATGATCGTTTCCTTCATTTTGATGCATAATCCTTCATTTTGATGCTCTTTTGCTTGTCATGATCAACGTTTCCTTCATTTCGATGCATATTTCCTTTATTTTGATGCTCATTCGCCTTTTATGATTAACATTTCTTCGTTTCGATTAATATTTCCTTCGTTTTGATGCTCATTTGCTTGTTATGATCAACATTTCCTTCGATTCGATGTATATTTCCTTCATTTTGATGCTCATTCGCTTGTTATGATCAACATTTCCTTCGTTTCGATGCATATTTCATTATTTTGATGCTCATTCGCTTGTTATGATCAACATTTCTTTTGTTTCGATGCATATTCCATTCTTTTGATGCCCATTCGCTTGTTATGATCCACATTTCCTTCGTTTTGATGCATATTCCATTATTTTGATGCTAATTAGCTTGTTATAATCAACATTTCCTTCATTTCGATGGATATTTCCTTTATTTTGATACTCAATCACTTGGTATGATCAAAATTTCCTTTATTTCGATGCATATTTCCTCCATTTTGATGCTCATTCGCTTGTTATGATCAACATTTCCTTCGTTTCGATGCATATTTCCTTCATTTTGATGCTCATTCACTTGTTATGATCAACATTTCCTTTGTTTCGATGCATATTTCCCTTATTTTGAAGTTCATTCGCCTTTTATGATGAACATTTCCTTCGTTTCGATGAATATTTCCTTTATTTTGATGCTCATTCGCTTGTTATGATCAACATTTCCTTTGATTCGATGCATATTTCCTTCATGTTGATGCTCAATCGCTTGTTATGATCAACATTTCATTCATTTAAGTGCATACTCCTTCATTTTGATGATAATTAGCATGCTATGATCAACATTTCCTTTGTTTCGATGCATATTTACTTCATTTTGATGCTCATTCAGTTGTTATGATCAACATTTCCTTTGTTTCGATGCATATTTCCTTCATTTTGATGCTTATTCACTTGTTATGATCAACATTTTCTTTTTTCTTTGCATATTCCTTCATTTTGATGCTCATCCGCATAATATGATCAACATTTCCTTTGTTTCTATGCATATTTCCTTCATTTTTATGCTCATTCACTTTTTATGATCGTTTCCTTAATTTTGATGCATAATCCTTCATTTTGATGCTCTTTTTCTTGTCATGATCAACGTTTCCTTCATTTCGATGCATATTTCTTTTATTTTGATGCTCATTCGCCTTTTATGATCAACATTTCTTCGTTTCGATTAATATTTCCTTCGTTTTGATGCCCATTTGCTTGTTATGATCAACATTTCCTTCGATTCGATGTATATTTCCTTCATTTTGATGCTCATTCGCTTGTTATGATCAACATTTCCTTCGTTTCGATGCATATTTCATTCTTTTGATGCTCATTCGCTTGTTATAATCAACATTTCCTTTGTTTCGATGCATATTTCATTCTTTTGATGCCTATTCGCTTGTTATGATCCACATTTCCTTCGTTTTGATGCATATTCCATTATTTTGATGCTAATTAGCTTGTTATAATCAACATTTCCTTCATTTCGATGGATATTTCCTTTATTTTGATACTCAATCACTTGGTATGATCAAAATTTCCTTCATTTCGATGCATATTTCCTCCATTTTGATGCTCATTCGCTTGTTATGATCAACATTTCCTTCATTTCGATGCATATTTCCTTCATTTTGATGCTCATTCACTTGTTATGATCAACATTTCATTTGTTTCGATGCATATTTCCCTTATTTTGAAGTTCATTCGCCTTTTATGATGAACATTTCCTTCGTTTCGATGAATATTTCCTTTATTTTGATGCTCATTCGCTTGTTATGATCAACATTTCCTTTGATTCGATGCATATTTCCTTCATGTTGATGCCCAATCGCTTGTTATGATCAACATTTCCATCATTTAAGTGCATACTCCTTCATTTTAATGATAATTAGCTTGCTATGGTCAACATTTCCTTTGTTTCGATGCATATTTACTTCATTTTGATGCTCATTCAGTTGTTATGATCAACATTTCCTTTGTTTCGATGCATATTTCCTTCATTTTGATGCTTATTCACTTGTTATGATCAACATTTTCTTTTTTCTTTGCATATTCCTTCATTTTGATGCTCATCCGCATATTATGATCAACATTTCCTTTGTTTCTATGCATATTTCCTTCATTTTTATGCTCATTCACTTGTTATGATCGTTTCCTTAATTTTGATGCATAATCCTTCATTTTGATGCTCTTTTGCTTGTCATGATCAACGTTTCCTTCATTTCGATGCATATTTCTTTTATTTTGATGCTCATTCGCCTTTATGATCAACATTTCTTCGTTTCGATTAATATTTCCTTCGTTTTGATGCCCATTTGCTTGTTATGATCAACATTTCCTTCGATTCGATGTATATTTCCTTCATTTTGATGCTAATTCGCTCGTTATGATCAACATTTCCTTCGTTTTGATGCATATTCCATCATTTTGATGCTTATTAGCCTGTTATAATCAATATTTCCTTCGTTTTGATGGATATTTCCTTCATTTTGATACTCATTCGCTTGTTCTGATCAACATTTCCTTTATTTCGATGCATATTTCCTTCATTTTGACGCTCATTCGCTTGTTATGATCACATTTCCTTCGTTTCGATGCATAGTCTTTCATTTTGATGATAATTAGCTTGTTATGATCACCATTTCCTTTGTTTCAATGCATATTTTCTTCATTTTGATGCTCATTAAGTTGTTCTGATCAACATTTCCTTCGTTTCGATCATATTTGCTTTATTTTGATGCACATTTGCTTGTTATGATCAACATTTCCTTCATTTCTATGCACATTCCTTCATTTTGATGCTCTTCCGCAAGTTATGATCAACATTTCTTTTGTTTCGATGCATATTTCCTTCATTATATGCTCATTCGCTTGTTATGATCAACGTTTCCTTCGTTTCGATGCATAATCCTTCATTTTGATTCTCATTGGCTTGTTATGATCAATGTTTCCTTCGTTTCGATGCATATTTCCTTCATTTTGATGCTCATTCGCTTGTTATAATCAATATTTCCTTTGTTTTGATGGATATTTCCTTCATTTTGATACTCATTCACTTGTTATGATCAACATTTCCTTCATTTTGTTGCATATTTCCTTCATTTTGATGCTCATTCGCTTGTTATGATCAACATTGCCCTCATTTCGATGCATATTCCTTCATTTTGATTTTATATTCGCTTGTTATGATCAACATTTTCTTCGTTTCGATGCATATTCCTCCAATTTGATGCTCATTTGCATGTTATGATCAATATTTCCTTTATTTAGCTGCATATTTCCTTCATGTTGATGCTCATTCGCTTGTTATGATCACCATTTCCTTCGTTTTTATGCATATTCCTTCATTTTGATGCTCATCCGCATGTTATGATCAACATTTGCTTTGTTTCGATGCATATTTCCTTCATTTTTATGCTCAATCGCTTGTTATAATCAACATTTCCTTCGTTTCGATGCATATTTCATTCTTTTGATGCCCATTCGCTTGTTATGATCCATATTTCCTTCATTTTGATGCATATTCCTTCATTTTGATGCTCTTCCGCATGTTATGATCAACATTTCTTTTGTTTCGATGCATATTTCCTTCATTATAAGCTTATTCGCTTGTTATGATCAACATTTCCTTCGTTTCGATGCATAATCCTTCATTTTGATTCTCATTGGCTTGTTATGATCAACGTTTCCTTCGTTTCGATGCATATTTCCTTTATTTTGATGCTCATTCACCTTTTATTATCAACATTTCCTTCGTTTCGATGAATATCTTCTTCGTTTTGATGCTCATTCGCTTGTTATGATCAATATACCCTTCAATTCGATGCATATTTCCTTCATTTTGATGCTCAATCACTTGTAATGATCAACATTGCCTTCATTTTGATGCATATTCCTTCATTTTGATTTATATACGCTTGTTATGATCAACATTTTCTTCATTTCGATGCATATTCCTTCAATTTGATGCTCATTCACTTGTTATGATCAACATTTCCTTTGTTTCGATGCATATTTCCCTTATTTTGAAGTTCATTCGCCTTTTATGATGAACATTTCCTTCGTTTCGATGAATATTTCCTTTATTTTGATGCTCATTCGCTTGTTATGATCAACATTTCCTTTGATTCGATACATATTTCCTTCATGTTGATGCTCAATCGCTTGTTATGATCAACATTTCATTCATTTAAGTGCATACTCCTTCATTTTGATGATAATTAGCATGCTATGATCAATATTTCCTTTGTTTCGATGCATATTTACTTCATTTTGATGCTCATTCAGTTGTTATGATCAACATTTCCTTTGTTTCGATGCATATTTCCTTCATTTTGATGCTTATTCACTTGTTATGATCAACATTTTCTTTTTTCTTTGCATATTCCTTCATTTTGATGCTCATCCGCATGTTATGATCAACATTTCCTTTGTTTCGATGCATATTTCCTTCATTTTTATGCTCATTCGCTTGTTATGATCGTTTCCTTCATTTTGATGCATAATCCTTCATTTTGATGCTCTTTTGCTTGTCATGATCAACGTTTCCTTCATTTCGATGTTTCCTTTATTTTGATGCTCATTCGCCTTTTATGATCAACATTTCTTCGTTTCGATTAATATTTCCTTCGTTTTGATGCTCATTTGCTTGTTATGATAAACATTTCCTTCGATTCGATGTATATTTCCTTCATTTTGATGCTCATTCGCTTGTTATGATCAACATTTCCTTCGTTTCGATGCATATTTCATTCTTTTGATGCTCATTCGCTTGTTATGATCAACATTTCCTTTGTTTCGATGCATATTTCATTCTTTTGATGCCCATTCGCTTGTTATGATCCACATTTCCTTCGTTTTGATGCATATTCCATTATTTTGATGCTACTTAGCTTGTTATAATCAACATTTCCTTCATTTCGATGGATATTTCCTTTATTTTGATACTCAATCACTTGGTATGATCAAAATTTCCTTCATTTCGATGCATATTTCCTCCATTTTGATGCTCATTCGCTTGTTATGATCAACATTTCCTTCGTTTTGATGCATATTTCCTTCATTTTGATGCTCATTCACTTGTTATGATCAACATTTCCTTTGTTTCGATGCATATTTCCCTTATTTTGAAGTTCATTCGCCTTTTATGATGAACATTTCCTTCGTTTCGATGAATATTTCCTTTATTTTGATGCTCATTCGCTTGTTATGATCAACATTTCCTTTGATTCGATGCATATTTCCTTCATGTTGATGCTCAATCGCTTGTTATGATCAACATTTCCGTCATTTAAGTGCATACTCCTTCATTTTAATGATAATTAGCTTGCTATGATCAACATTTCCTTTGTTTCGATGCATATTTACTTCATTTTGATGCTCATTCAGTTGTTATGATCAACATTTCCTTTGTTTCGATGCATATTTCCTTCATTTTGATGCTTATTCACTTGTTATGAACAACATTTTCTTTTTTATTTGCATATTCCTTCATTTTGATGCTCATCCGCATATTATGATCAACATTTCCTTTGTTTCTATGCATATTTCCTTCATTTTTATGCTCATTCACTTGTTATGATCGTTTCCTTAATTTTGATGCATAATCCTTCATTTTGATGCTCTTTTGCTTGTCATGATCAACGTTTCCTTCATTTCGATGCATATTTCTTTTATTTTGATGCTCATTCGCCTTTTATGATCAACATTTCTTCGTTTCGATTAATATTTCCTTCGTTTTGATGCCCATTTGCTTGTTATGATCAACATTTCCTTCGATTCGATGTATATTTCCTTCATTTTGATGCTAATTCGCTCGTTATGATAAACATTTCCTTCGTTTTGATGCATATTCCATCATTTTGATGCTTATTAGCCTGTTATAATCAATATTTCCTTCGTTTTGATGGATATTTCCTTCATTTTGATACTCATTCGCTTGTTCTGATCAACATTTCCTTTATTTCGATGCATATTTCCTTCATTTTGACGCTCATTCGCTTGTTATGATCACATTTCCTTCGTTTCGATGCATAGTCTTTCATTTTGATGATAATTAGCTTGTTATGATCACCATTTCCTTTGTTTCAATGCATATTTTCTTCATTTTGATGCTCATTAAGTTGTTCTGATCAACATTTCCTTCGTTTCGATCATATTTGCTTTATTTTGATGCACATTTGGTTGTTATGATCAACATTTCCTTCATTTCTATGCACATTCCTTCATTTTGATGCTCTTCCGCAAGTTATGATCAACATTTCTTTTGTTTCGATGCATATTTCCTTCATTATATGCTCATTCGCTTGTTATGATCAACATTTCCTTCGTTTCGATGCATATTTCCTTTATTTTGATGCTAATTCGCCTTTTATGATCAACATTTCTTCGTTTCGATTAATATTTCCTTCGTTTTGACGCTCATTTGCTTGTTATGATCAACATTTCCTTCGATTCGATGTATATTTCCTTCATTTTGATGCTCATTCGCTTGTTATGATCAACATTTCCTTCGTTTCGTTGCATATTTCATTCTTTTGATGCTCATTCGCTTGTTATGATCAACATTTCCTTTGTTTCGATGCATATTTCATTCTTTTGATGCCTATTCGCTTGTTATGATCCACATTTCCTTCGTTTTGATGCATATTCCATTATTTTGATGCTAATTAGCTTGTTATAATCAACATTTCCTTCATTTCGATGGATATTTCCTTTATTTTAATACTCAATCACTTGGTATGATCAAAATTTCCTTCATTTCGATGCATATTTCCTCCATTTTGATGCTCATTCGCTTGTTATGATAAACATTTCCTTCGTTTCGATGCATATTTCCTTCATTTTGATGCTCATTCACTTGTTATGATCAACATTTCCTTTGTTTCGATGCATATTTCCCTTATTTTGAAGTTCATTCGCCTTTTATGATGAACATTTCCTTCGTTTCGATGAATATTTCCTTTATTTTGATGCTCATTCGCTTGTTATGATCAACATTTCCTTTGATTCGATGCATATTTCCTTCATGTTGATGCTCAATCGCTTGTTATGATCAACATTTCATTCACTTAAGTGCATACTCCTTCATTTTGATGATAATTAGCATGCTATGATCAACATTTCCTTTGTTTCGATGCATATTTACTTCATTTTGATGCTCATTCAGTTGTTATGATCAACATTTCCTTTGTTTCGATGCATATTTCCTTCATTTTGATGCTTATTCACTTGTTATGATCAACATTTTCTTTTTTCTTTGCATATTCCTTCATTTTGATGCTCATCCGCATGTTATGATCAACATTTCCTTTGTTTCGATGCATATTTCCTTCATTTTTATGCTCATTCGCTTGTTATGATCGTTTCCTTCATTTTGATGCATAATCCTTCATTTTGATGCTCTTTTGCTTGTCATGATCAACGTTTCCTTCATTTCGATGCATATTTCCTTTATTTTGATGCTCATTCGCCTTTTATGATCAACATTTCTTCGTTTCGATTAATATTTCCTTCGTTTTGATGCTCATTTGCTTGTTATGATCAACATTTCCTTCGATTCGATGTATATTTCCTTCATTTTGATGCTCATTCGCTTGTTATGATCAACATTTCCTTCGTTTCGATGCATATTTCATTCTTTTGATGCTCATTCGCTTGTTATGATCAACATTTCCTTTGTTTCGATGCATATTTCATTCTTTTGATGCCTATTCGCTTGTTATGATCCACATTTCCTTCGTTTTGATGCATATTCCATTATTTTGATGCTAATTAGCTTGTTATAATCAACATTTCCTTCATTTCGATGGATATTTCCTTTATTTTGATACTCAATCACTTGGTATGATCAAAATTTCCTTCATTTCGATGCATATTTCCTCCATTTTGATGCTCATTCGCTTGTTATGATCAACATTTCCTTCGTTTCGATGCATATTTCCTTCATTTTGATGCTCATTCACTTGTTATGATCAACATTTCCTTTGTTTCGATGCATATTTCCCTTATTTTGAAGTTCATTCGCCTTTTATGATGAACATTTCCTTCGTTTCGATGAATATTTCCTTTATTTTGATGCTCATTCGCTTGTTATGATCAACATTTCCTTTGATTCGATGCATATTTCCTTCATGTTGATGCTCAATCGCTTGTTATGATCAACATTTCATTCATTTAAGTGCATACTCCTTCATTTTGATGATAATTAGCATGCTATGATCAACATTTCCTTTGTTTCGATGCATATTTACTTCATTTTGATGCTCATTCAGTTGTTATGATCAACATTTCCTTTGTTTCGATGCATATTTCCTTCATTTTGATGCTTATTCACTTGTTAGGATCAACATTTTCTTTTTTCTTTGCATATTCCTTCATTTTGATGCTCATCCGCAAAATATGATCAACATTTCCTTTGTTTCTATGCATATTTCCTTCATTTTTATGCTCATTCACTTGTTATGATTGTTTCCTTAATTTTGATGCATAATCCTTCATTTTGATGCTCTTTTGCTTGTCATGATCAACATTTCCTTCATTTCGATGCATATTTCTTTTATTTTGATGCTCATTCGCCTTTTATGATCAACATTTCTTCGTTTCGATTAATATTTCCTTCGTTTTGATGCTCATTTGCTTGTTATGATCAACATTTCCTTCGATTCGATGTATATTTCCTTCATTTTGATGCTCATTCGCTTGTTATGATCAACATTTCCTTCGTTTCGATGCATATTTCATTCTTTTGATGCTCATTCGCTTGTTATGATCAACATTTCCTTTGTTTCGATGCATATTTCATTCTTTTGATGCCTATTCGCTTGTTATGATCCACATTTCCTTCGTTTTGATGCATATTCCATTATTTTGATGCTAATTAGCTTGTTATAATCAACATTTCCTTCATTTCGATGGATATTTCCTTTATTTTGATACTCAATCACTTGGTATGATCAAAATTTCCTTCATTTCGATGCATATTTCCTCCATTTTGATGCTCATTCGCTTGTTATGATCAACATTTCCTTCGTTTCGATGCATATTTCCTTCATTTTGATGCTCATTCACTTGTTATGATCAACATTTCCTTTGTTTCGATGCATATTTCCCTTATTTTGAAGTTCATTCGCCTTTTATGATGAACATTTCCTTCGTTTCGATGAATATTTCCTTTATTTTGATGCTCATTCGCTTGTTATGATCAACATTTCCTTTGATTCGATGCATATTTCCTTCATGTTGATGCTCAATCGCTTGTTATGATCAACATTTCATTCATTTAAGTGCATACTCCTTCATTTTGATGATAATTAGCATGCTATGATCAACATTTCCTTTGTTTCGATGCATATTTACTTCATTTTGATGCTCATTCAGTTGTTATGATCAACATTTCCTTTGTTTCGATGCATATTTCCTTCATTTTGATGCTTATTCACTTGTTAGGATCAACATTTTCTTTTTTCTTTGCATATTCCTTCATTTTGATGCTCATCCGCAAAATATGATCAACATTTCCTTTGTTTCTATGCATATTTCCTTCATTTTTATGCTCATTCACTTGTTATGATCGTTTCCTTAATTTTGATGCATAATCCTTCATTTTGATGCTCTTTTTCTTGTCATGATCAACGTTTCATTCATTTCGATGCATATTTCTTTTATTTTGATGCTCATTCGCCTTTTATGATCAACATTTCTTCGTTTCGATTAATATTTCCTTCGTTTTGATGCCCATTTGCTTGTTATGATCAACATTTCCTTCGATTCGATGTATATTTCCTTCATTTTGATGCTCATTCGCTTGTTATGATCAACATTTCCTTCGTTTCGATGCATATTTCATTCTTTTGATGCTCATTCGCTTGTTATGATCAACATTTCCTTTGTTTCGATGCATATTTCATTCTTTTGATGCCTATTCGCTTGTTATGATCCACATTTCCTTCGTTTTGATGCATATTCCATTATTTTGATGCTAATTAGCTTGTTATAATCAACATTTCCTTCATTTCGATGGATATTTCCTTTATTTTGATACTCAATCACTTGGTATGATCAAAATTTCCTTCATTTCGATGCATATTTCCTCCATTTTGATGCTCATTCGCTTGTTATGATCAACATTTCCTTCGTTTCGATGCATATTTCCTTCATTTTGATGCTCATTCACTTGTTATGATCAACATTTCCTTTGTTTCGATGCATATTTCCCTTATTTTGAAGTTCATTCGCCTTTTATGATGAACATTTCCTTCGTTTCGATGAATATTTCCTTTATTTTGATGCTCATTCGCTTGTTATGATCAACATTTCCTTTGATTCGATGCATATTTCCTTCATGTTGATGCTCAATCGCTTGTTATGATCAACATTTCATTCATTTAAGTGCATACTCCTTCATTTTGATGATAATTAGCATGCTATGATCAACATTTCCTTTGTTTCAATGCATATTTACTTCATTTTGATGCTCATTCAGTTGTTATGATCAACATTTCCTTTGTTTCGATGCATATTTCCTTCATTTTGATGCTTATTCACTTGTTAGGATCAACATTTTCTTTTTTCTTTGCATATTCCTTCATTTTGATGCTCATCCGCAAAATATGATCAACATTTCCTTTGTTTCTATGCATATTTCCTTCATTTTTATGCTCATTCACTTGTTATGATCGTTTCCTTAATTTTGATGCATAATCCTTCATTTTGATGCTCTTTTTCTTGTCATGATCAACGTTTCATTCATTTCGATGCATATTTCTTTTATTTTGATGCTCATTCGCCTTTTATGATCAACATTTCTTCGTTTCGATTAATATTTCCTTCGTTTTGATGCCCATTTGCTTGTTATGATCAACATTTCCTTCGATTCGATGTATATTTCCTTCATTTTGATGCTCATTCGCTTGTTATGATCAACATTTCCTTCGTTTCGATGCATATTTCATTCTTTTGATGCTCATTCGCTTGTTATGATCAACATTTCCTTTGTTTCGATGCATATTTCATTCTTTTGACGCCTATTCGCTTGTTATGATCCACATTTCCTTCGTTTTGATGCATATTCCATTATTTTGATGCTAATTAGCTTGTTATAATCAACATTTCCTTCATTTCGATGGATATTTCCTTTATTTTGATACTCAATCACTTGGTATGATCAAAATTTCCTTCATTTCGATGCATATTTCCTCCATTTTGATGCTCATTCGCTTGTTATGATCAACATTTCCTTCGTTTCGATGCATATTTCCTTCATTTTGATGCTCATTCACTTGTTATGATCAACATTTCCTTTGTTTCGATGCATATTTCCCTTATTTTGAAGTTCATTCGCCTTTTATGATGAACATTTCCTTCGTTTCGATGAATATTTCCTTTATTTTGATGCTCATTCGCTTGTTATGATCAACATTTCCTTTGATTCGATGCATATTTCCTTCATGTTGATGCTCAATCGCTTGTTATGATCAACATTTCATTCATTTAAGTGCATACTCCTTCATTTTGATGATAATTAGCATGTTATGATCAACATTTCCTTTGTTTCGATGCATATTTACTTCATTTTGATGCTCATTCAGTTGTTATGATCAACATTTCCTTTGTTTCGATGCATATTTCCTTCATTTTGATGCTTATTTACTTGTTATGATCAACATTTTCTTTTTTCTTTGCATATTCCTTCATTTTGATGCTCATCCGCATAATATGATCAACATTTCCTTTGTTTCTATGCATATTTCCTTCATTTTTATGCTCATTCACTTGTTATGATCGTTTCCTTAATTTTGATGCATAATCCTTCATTTTGATGCTCTTTTGCTTGTCATGATCAACGTTTCCTTCATTTCGATGCATATTTCTTTTATTTTGATGCTCATTCGCCTTTTATGATCAACATTTCTTCATTTCGATTAATATTTCCTTCGTTTTGATGCCCATTTGCTTGTTATGATCAACATTTCCTTCGATTCGATGTATATTTCCTTCATTTTAATGCTCATTCGCTTGTTATGATCAACATTTCCTTCGTTTCGATGCATATTTCATTCTTTTGATGCTCATTCGCTTGTTATGATCAACATTTCCTTCGTTTTGATGCATATTCCATCATTTTGATGCTTATTAGCCTGTTATAATCAATATTTCCTTCGTTTTGATGGATATTTCCTTCATGTTGATTCTCATTCGCTTGTTATGATCAACATTGTCTTCGTTTCTATGCATATTCCTTCATTTTGATGCTCATCCGCATGTTATGATCAACATTTGCTTTGTTTCGATGCATATTTCCTTCATTTTTATGCTCAATCGCTTGTTATGATCAACATTTCCTTCGTTTCGATGCATATTTCATTCTTTTGATGCCCATTCGCTTGTTATGATCCATATTTCCTTCATTTTGATGCATATTCCATCATTTTGATGCTAATTAGCTTGTTATAATCAACATTTCCTTCATTTCGATGGATATTTCCTTTTTGTGATACTCAATCACTTGTATGATCAAAATTTCCTTCATTTCGATGCGTATTTCCTCCATTTTGATGTTCATTCGCTTGTTATGATCAACATTTCCTTTGTTTTGATGCATATTTCCTTCATTTTGATGCTCATTCGCTTGTTATGATCAATTTTTCTTCGTTTCGATGCATATTTCCCTTATTTTGAAGTTCATTCGCCTTTTATGATGAACATTTCCTTCGTTTCGATGAATATCTCCTTCGTTTTGATGCTCATTCGCTTGTTATGATCAACATTTCCTTTGATTCGATGCATATTTCCTTCATGTTGATGCTCAATCGCTTGTTATGATCAACATTTCATTCATTTAAGTGCATACTCCTTCATTTTGATGATAATTAGCATGCTATGATCAACATTTCCTTTGTTTCGATGCATATTTACTTCATTTTGATGCTCATTCAGTTGTTATGATCAACATTTCCTTTGTTTCGATGCATATTTGCTTCATTTTGATTCTTATTCACTTGTTATGATCAACATTTTCTTTTTTCTTTGCATATTCCTTCATTTTGATGCTCATCCGCATAATATGATCAACATTTCCTTTGTTTCTATGCATATTTCCTTCATTTTTATGCTCATTCACTTGTTATGATCGTTTCCTTAATTTTGATGCATAATCCTTCATTTTGATGCTCTTTTCCTTGTCATGATCAACGTTTCCTTCATTTCGATGCATATTTCTTTTATTTTGATGCTCATTCGCCTTTTATGATCAACATTTCTTCGTTTCGATTAATATTTCCTTCGTTTTGATGCCCATTTGCTTGTTATGATCAACATTTCCTTCGATTCGATGTATATTTCCTTCATTCTGATGCTCATTCGCTTGTTATGATCAACATTTCCTTCGTTTTGATGCATATTTCATTCTTTTGATGCTCATTCGCTTGTTATAATCAACATTTCCTTCGTTTTGATGCATATTCCATCATTTTGATGCTTATTAGCCTGTTATAATCAATATTTCCTTCGTTTTGATGGATATTTCCTTCATGTTGATGCTCATTCGCTTGTTATGATCAACATTTTCTTCGTTTCTATGCATATTCCTTCATTTTGATGCTCATCCGCATGTTATGATCAACATTTGCTTTGTTTCGATGCATATTTCCTTCATTTTTATGCTCAATCGCTTGTTATGATCAACATTTCCTTCGTTTCGATGCATATTTCATTCTTTTGATGCCCATTCGCTTGTTATGATCCATATTTCCTTCATTTTGATGCATATTCCATCATTTTGATGCTAATTAGCTTGTTATAATCAACATTTCCTTCATTTCGATGGATATTTCCTTTTTTTGATACTCAATCACTTGGTATGATCAAAATTTCCTTCATTTCGATGCGTATTTCCTCCATTTTGATGTTCATTCGCTTGTTATGATCAACATTACCTTTGTTTTGATGCATATTTCCTTAATTTTGATGCTTATTCACTTGTTATGATCAACATTTTCTTTTTTCTTTGCATATTCCTTCATTTTGATGCTCATCCGCATGTTATGATCAACATTTCCTTTGTTTCGATGCATATTTCCTTCATTTTTATGCTCATTCGCTTGTTATGATCGTTTCCTTCATTTTGATGCATAATCCTTCATTTTGATGCTCTTTTGCTTGTCATGATCAACGTTTCCTTCATTTCGATCCATATTTCCTTTATTTTGATGCTCATTCGCCTTTTATGATTAACATTTCTTCGTTTCGATTAATATTTCCTTCGTTTTGATGCTCATTTGCTTGTTATGATCAATATTTCCTTCGATTCGATGTATATTTCCTTCATTTTGATGCTCATTCGCTTGTTATGATCAACATTTCCTTCGTTTCGATGCATATTTCATTATTTCGATGCTCATTCGCTTGTTATGATCAACATTTCTTTTGTTTCGATGCATATTCCATTCTTTTGATGCCCATTCGCTTGTTATGATCCACATTTCCTTCGTTTTGATGCATATTCCATTATTTTGATGCTAATTAGCTTGTTATAATCAACATTTCCTTCATTTCGATGGATATTTCCTTTATTTTGATACTCAATCACTTGGTATGATCAAAATTTCCTTCATTTCGATGCATATTTCCTCCATTTTGATGCTCATTCGCTTGTTATGATCAACATTTCCTTCGTTTCGATGCATATTTCCTTCATTTTGATGCTCATTCACTTGTTATGATCAACATTTCCTTTGTTTCGATGCATATTTCCCTTATTTTGAAGTTCATTCGCCTTTTATGATGAACATTTCCTTCGTTTCGATGAATATTTCCTTTATTTTGATGCTCATTCGCTTGTTATGATCAACATTTCCTTTGATTCGATGCATATTTCCTTCATGTTGATGCTCAATCGCTTGTTATGATCAACATTTCATTCATTTAAGTGCATACTCCTTCATTTTGATGATAATTAGCATGCTATGATCAACATTTCCTTTGTTTCGATGCATATTTACTTCATTTTGATGCTCATTCAGTTGTTATGATCAACATTTCCTTTGTTTCGATGCATATTTCCTTCATTTTGATGCTTATTCACTTGTTATGATCAACATTTTCTTTTTTCTTTGCATATTCCTTCATTTTGATGCTCATCCGCATAATATGATCAACATTTCCTTTGTTTCTATGCATATTTCCTTCATTTTTATGCTCATTCACTTGTTATGATCGTTTCCTTAATTTTGATGCATAATCCTTCATTTTGATGCTCTTTTTCTTGTCATGATCAACGTTTCCTTCATTTCGATGCACATTTCTTTTATTTTGATGCTCATTCGCCTTTTATGATCAACATTTCTTCGTTTCGATTAATATTTCCTTCGTTTTGATGCCCATTTGCTTGTTATGATCAACATTTCCTTCGATTCGATGTATATTTCCTTCATTTTGATGCTCATTCGCTTGTTATGATCAACATTTCCTTCGTTTCGATGCATATTTCATTCTTTTGATGCTCATTCGCTTGTTATAATCAACATTTCCTTTGTTTCGATGCATATTTCATTCTTTTGATGCCCATTCACTTGTTATGATCCACATTTCCTTCGTTTTGATGCATATTCCATTATTTTGATGCTAATTAGCTTGTTATAATCAACATTTCCTTCATTTCGATGGATATTTCCTTTATTTTGATACTCAATCACTTGGTATGATCAAAATTTCCTTCATTTCGATGCATATTTCTTCCATTTTGATGCTCATTCGCTTGTTATGATCAACATTTCCTTCATTTCGATGCATATTTCCTTCATTTTGATGCTCATTCACTTGTTATGATCAACATTTCATTTGTTTCGATGCATATTTCCCTTATTTTGAAGTTCATTCGCCTTTTATGATGAACATTTCCTTCGTTTCGATGAATATTTCCTTTATTTTGATGCTCATTCGCTTGTTATGATCAACATTTCCTTTGATTCGATGCATATTTCCTTCATGTTGATGCCCAATCGCTTGTTATGATCAACATTTCCATCATTTAAGTGCATACTCCTTCATTTTAATGATAATTAGCTTGCTATGGTCAACATTTCCTTTGTTTCGATGCATATTTACTTCATTTTGATGCTCATTCAGTTGTTATGATCAACATTTCCTTTGTTTCGATGCATATTTCCTTCATTTTGATGCTTATTCACTTGTTATGATCAACATTTTCTTTTTTCTTTGCATATTCCTTCATTTTGATGCTCATCCGCATATTATGATCAACATTTCCTTTGTTTCTATGCATATTTCCTTCATTTTTATGCTCATTCGCTTGTTATGATCGTTTCCTTAATTTTGATGCATAATCCTTCATTTTGATGCTCTTTTGCTTGTCATGATCAACGTTTCCTTCATTTCGATGCATATTTCTTTTATTTTGATGCTCATTCGCCTTTTATGATCAACATTTCTTCGTTTCGATTAATATTTCCTTCGTTTTGATGCCCATTTGCTTGTTATGATCAACATTTCCTTCGATTCGATGTATATTTCCTTCATTTTGATGCTAATTCGCTCGTTATGATCAACATTTCCTTCGTTTTGATGCATATTCCATCATTTTGATGCTTATTAGCCTGTTATAATCAATATTTCCTTCGTTTTGATGGATATTTCCTTCATTTTGATACTCATTCGCTTGTTCTGATCAACATTTCCTTTATTTCGATGCATATTTCCTTCATTTTGACGCTCATTCGCTTGTTATGATCACATTTCCTTCGTTTCGATGCATAGTCTTTCATTTTGATGATAATTAGCTTGTTATGATCACCATTTCCTTTGTTTCAATGCATATTTTCTTCATTTTGATGCTCATTAAGTTGTTCTGATCAACATTTCCTTCGTTTCGATCATATTTGCTTTATTTTGATGCACATTTGCTTGTTATGATCAACATTTCCTTCATTTCTATGCACATTCCTTCATTTTGATGCTCTTCCGCAAGTTATGATCAACATTTCTTTTGTTTCGATGCATATTTCCTTCATTATATGCTCATTCGCTTGTTATGATCAACGTTTCCTTCGTTTCGTTGCATAATCCTTCATTTTGATTCTCATTGGCTTGTTATGATCAAGGTTTCCTTCGTTTCGATGCATATTTCCTTCATTTTGATGCTCATTCGCTTGTTATAATCAATATTTCCTTTGTTTTGATGGATATTTCCTTCATTTTGATACTCATTCACTTGTTATGATCAACATTTCCTTCATTTTGTTGCATATTTCCTTCATTTTGATGCTCATTCGCTTGTTATGATCAACATTGCCCTCATTTCGATACATATTCCTTCATTTTGATTTTATATTCGCTTGTTATGATCAACATTTTCTTCGTTTCGATGCATATTCCTCCAATTTGATGCTCTTTTGCATGTTATGATCAATATTTCCTTTATTTAGCTGCATATTTCCTTCATGTTGATGCTCATTCGCTTGTTATGATCAACATTTCCTTCGTTTTTATGCATATTCCTTCATTTTGATGCTCATCCGCATGTTATGATCAACATTTGCTTTGTTTCGATGCATATTTCCTTCATTTTTATGCTCAATCGCTTGTTATAATCAACATTTCCTTCGTTTCGATGCATATTTCATTCTTTTGATGCCCATTCGCTTGTTATGATCCATATTTCCTTCATTTTGATGCATATTCCTTCATTTTGATGCTCTTCCGCATGTTATGATCAACATTTCTTTTGTTTCGATGCATATTTCCTT
>CM042997.1:117413-166627 GCA_023678885.1 Pogostemon cablin
TGAAATCAGTGAAGGTCATGCTGAGCTGATAAGTTAGGTAAGGTACCAGCTCAGCTGTTGAAACTGGTGAAAGTCTAGCTGAGCTAGTAAATGTTGTGAGGTACTACTCAGCTGCTGAAATCGGTGAAGTTCATGCTGAGCTGATAAGTTTGGTAAGGTACCAGCTCAGCTGTTGAAACTGGTGAAAGTCTAGCTGAGCTAGTAAATGTGGTGAGGTACTAGCTCAGCTGCTGAAATCGGTGAAGGTCATGCTGAGCTGATAAGTTTGGTAAGGTACCAACCTCAGCTGTTGAAACTGGAAAAAGTCTAGCTGAGCTAGTAAATGTTGTGAGGTACTAGCTCAGCTGCTGAAATCGGTGAAGGTCATGCTGAGCTGATAAGTTTGGTAAGGTACCAGCTCAGCTGTTGAAACTGGTGAAAGTCTAGCTGAGCTAGTAAATGTGGTGAGGTACTAGCTCAGCTGCTGAAATCGGTGAAGGTCATGCTGAGCTGATAAGTTTGGTAAGGTACCAGCTCAGTTGTTGAAACTGGAAAATGTCTAGCTGAGCTAGTAAATGTTGTGAGGTACTAGCTCAGCTGATGAAATCGGTGAAAGTCATGCTGAGCTGATAAGTTAGGTAAGGTACCAGCTCAGCTGTTGAAACTGGTGAAAGTCTAGCTGAGCTAGTAAATGTGGTGAGGTACTAGATCAGCTGCTGAAATCGGTGAAGGTCTTGCTGAGCTGATAAGTTTGGTAAGGTAACCAGCTCAGCTGTTGAAACTGGTGAAAGTCTAGCTGAGCTAGTAAATGTGGTGAGGTACTAGCTCAGCTGCTGAAATCGGTGAAGGTCATGCTGAGCTGATAAGTTTGGTAAGGTACCAGCTCAGCTGTTGAAACTGGAAAAAGTCTAGCTGAGCTAGTAAATGTGGTGAGGTACTAGCTCAGCTGCTGAAATCGGTGAAGGTCATGCTGAGCTGATAAGTTTGGTAAGGTACCAGCTCAGCTGTTGAAACTGGAAAAAGTCTAGCTGAGCTAGTAAATGTGGTGAGGTACTAGCTCAGCTGCTGAAATCGGTGAAGGTCATGCTGAGCTGATAAGTTTGGTAAGGTACCAGCTCAGCTGTTGAAACTGGTGAAAGTCTAGCTGAGCTAGTAAATGTTGGTGAGGTACTAGCTCAGCTGCTGAAATCGGTGAAGGTCATGCTGAGCTGATAAGTTTGGTAAGGTACCAGCTCAGCTGTTGAAACTGGTGAAAGTCTAGCTGAGCTAGTAAATGTTGTGAGGTACTAGCTCAGCTGCTGAAATCGGTGAAGGTCATGCTGAGCTAATAAGTTTGGTAAGGTACCAGCTCAGCTGTTGAAACTGGGAAAAGTCTAGCTGAGCTAGTAAATGTTGTGAGGTACTAGATCAACTCCTGCTGAAATCGGTGAAGGTCATGCTGAGCTGATAAGTTTGGTAAGGTACCAGCTCAGCTGTTAAAACTGGTGAAAGTCTAGCTGAGCTAGTAAATGTGGTGAGGTACTAGCTCAGCTGCTGAAATCGGTGAAGGTCATGCTGAGCTGATAAGTTTGGTAAGGTACCAGCTCAGCTGTTGAAACTGGTAAAAGTCTAGCTGAGCTAGTAAATGTGGTGAGGTACTAGCTCAGCTGCTGAAATCGTGAAGGTCATGCTGAGCTGATAAGTTTGGTAAGGTACCAGCTCAGCTGTTGAAACTGGTGAAAGTCTAGCTGAGCTAGTAAATGTGGTGAGGTACTAGCTCAGCTGCTGAAATCGGTGAAGGTCATGCTGAGCTGATAAGTTTGGTAAGGTACCAGCTCAGCTGTTGAAACTGGTGAAAGTCTAGCTGAGCTAGTAAATGTGGTGAGGTACTAGCTCAGCTGCTGAAATCGGTGAAGGTCATGCTGAGCTGATAAGTTTGGTAAGGTACCAGCTCAGCTGTTGAAACTGGTGAAAGTCTAGCTGAGCTAGTAAATGTGGTGAGGTACTAGCTCAGCTGCTGAAATCGGTGAAGGTCATGCTGAGCTGATAAGTTTGGTAAGGTACCAGCTCAGCTGTTGAAACTGGAAAAAGTCTAGCTGAGCTAGTAAATGTTGTGAGGTACTAGCTCAGCTGCTGAAATCGGTGAAGGTCATGCTGAGCTGATAAGTTTGGTAAGGTACCAGCTCAGCTGTTGAAACTGGTGAAAGTCTAGCTGAGCTAGTAAATGTGGTGAGGTACTAGCTCAGCTGCTGAAATCGGTGAAGGTCATGCTGAGCTGATAAGTTTGGTAAGGTACCAGCTCAGCTGTTGAAACTGGAAAAGTCTAGCTGAGCTAGTAAATGTTGTGAGGTACTAGCTCAGCTGCTGAAATCGGTGAAGGTCATGCTGAGCTGATAAGTTTGGTAAGGTACCAGCTCAGCTGTTGAAACTGGTGAAAGTCTAGCTGAGCTAGTAAATGTGGTGAGGTACTAGCTCAGCTGCTGAAATCGGTGAAGGTCATGCTGAGCTGATAAGTTTGGTAAGGTACCAGCTCAGCTGTTGAAACTGGTGAAAGTCTAGCTGAGCTAGTAAATGTGGTGAGGTACTAGCTCAGCTGCTGAAATCGGTGAAGGTCATGCTGAGCTGATAAGTTTGGTAAGGTACCAGCTCAGCTGTTGAAACTGAAAAAAGTCTAGCTGAGCTAGTAAATTGGTGAGGTACTAGCTCAGCTGCTGAAATCGGTGAAGGTCATGCTGAGCTGATAAGTTTGGTAAGGTACCAGCTCAGCTGTTGAAACTGGAAAAAGTCTAGCTGAGCTAGTAAATGTTGTGAGGTACTAGCTCAGCTGCTGAAATCGGTGAAGGTCATGCTGAGCTGATAAGTTTGGTAAGGTACCAGCTCAGCTTTTAAAACTGGTGAAAGTCTAGCTGAGCTAGTAAATGTGGTGAGGTACTAGCTCAGCTGCTGAAATCGGTGAAGGTCATGCTGAGCTGATAAGTTTGGTAAGGTACCAGCTCAGCTGTTGAAACTGGAAAAGTCTAGCTGAGCTAGTAAATGTGTGAGGTACTAGCTCAGCTGCTGAAATCGGTGAAGGTCATGCTGAGCTGATAAGTTTGGTAAGGTACCAGCTCAGCTGTTGAAACTGGTGAAAGTCTAGCTGAGCTAGTAAATGTGGTGAGGTACTAGCTCAGCTGCTGAAATCGGTGAAGGTCATGCTGAGCTGATAAGTTTGGTAAGGTACCAGCTCAGCTGTTGAAACTGGTGAAAGTCTAGCTGAGCTAGTAAATGTGGTGAGGTACTAGCTCAGCTGCTGAAATCGGTGAAGGTCATGCTGAGCTGATAAGTTTGGTAAGGTACCAGCTCAGCTGTTGAAACTGGTGAAAGTCTAGCTGAGCTAGTAAATGTGGTGAGGTACTAGCTCAGCTGCTGAAATCGGTGAAGGTCATGCTGAGCTGATAAGTTTGGTAAGGTACCAGCTCAGCTGTTGAAACTGGAGAAAGTCTAGCTGAGCTAGTAAATGTTGTGAGGTACTAGCTCAGCTGCTGAAATCGGTGAAGGTCATGCTGAGCTGATAAGTTTGGTAAGGTACCAGCTCAGCTGTTGAAACTGGTGAAAGTCTAGCTGAGCTAGTAAATGTTGTGAGGTACTAGCTCAGCTGCTGAAATCGGTGAAGGTCATGCTGAGCTGATAAGTTTGGTAAGGTACCAGCTCAGCTGTTGAAACTGGTAAAAGTCTAGCTGAGCTAGTAAATGTGGTGAGGTACTAGCTCAGCTGCTGAAATCGGTGAAGGTCATGCTGAGCTGATAAGTTTGGTAAGGTACCAGCTCAGCTGTTGAAACTGGTGAAAGTCTAGCTGAGCTAGTAAATGTGGTGAGGTACTAGCTCAGCTGCTGAAATCGGTGAAGGTCATGCTGAGCTGATAAGTTTGGTAAGGTACCAGCTCAGCTGTTGAAACTGGAAATGTCTAGCTGAGCTAGTAAATGTTGTGAGGTACTAGCTCAGCTGCTGAAATCGGTTAAAGTCATGCTGAGCTGATAAGTTTGGTAAGGTACCAGCTCAGCTGTTGAAACTGGAGAAAGTCTAGCTGAGCTAGTAAATGTTGTGAGGTACTAGCTCAGCTGATGAAATCGGTGAAGGTCATGCTAGCTGATAAGTTTGGTAAGGTACCAGCTCAGCTGTTGAAACTGGTGAAAGTCT
Source organism: Pogostemon cablin (assembly GCA_023678885.1). Classification (NCBI taxonomy): domain Eukaryota; kingdom Viridiplantae; phylum Streptophyta; class Magnoliopsida; order Lamiales; family Lamiaceae; genus Pogostemon; species Pogostemon cablin. Next base: position 121,548 of record CM042997.1, read on the forward strand.
AGCTGAGCTAGTAAATGTGGTGAGGTACTAGCTCAGCTGCTGAAATCGGTGAAGGTCATGCTGAGCTGATAAGTTTGGTAAAGTACCAGCTCAGCTGTTGAAACTGGTGAAAGTCTAGCTGAGCTAGTAAATGTGGTGAGGTACTAGCTCAGCTGCTGAAATCGGTGAAGGTCATGCTGAGCTGATAAGTTTGGTAAGGTACCAGCTCAGCTGTTGAAACTGGAAAAGTCTAGCTGAGCTAGTAAATGTTGTGAGGTACTAGCTCAGCTGCTGAAATCGGTGAAGGTCATGCTGAGCTGATAAGTTTGGTAAGGTACCAGCTCAGCTGTTAAAACTGGTGAAAGTCTAGCTGAGCTAGTAAATTTGGTGAGGTACTAGCTCAGCAGCTGAAATCGGTGAAGGTCATGCTGAGCTGATAAGTTTGGTAAGGTACCAGCTCAGCTGTTGAAACTGGAAAAAGTCTAGCTGAGCTAGTAAATGTTGTGAGGTACTAGCTCAGCTGCTGAAATCAGTGAAGGTCATGCTGAGCTGATAAGTTTGGTAAGGTACCAGCTCAGCTGTTAAAACTGGTGAAAGTCTAGCTGAGCTAGTAAATGTGGTGAGGTACTAGCTCAGCTGCTGAAATCGGTGAAGGTCATGCTGAGCTGATAAGTTTGGTAAGGTACCAGCTCAGCTGTTGAAACTGGTGAAAGTCTAGCTGAGCTAGTAAATGTGGTGAGGTACTAGCTCAGCTGCTGAAATCGGTGAAGGTCATGCTGAGCTGATAAGTTTGGTAAGGTACCAGCTCAGCTGTTGAAACTGGTGAAAGTCTAGCTGAGCTAGTAAATGTGGTGAGGTACTAGCTCAGCTGCTGAAATCGGTGAAGGTCATGCTGAGCTGATAAGTTTGGTAAGGTACCAGCTCAGCTGTTTAAACTGGAGAAAGTCTAGCTGAGCTAGTAAATGTTGTGAGGTACTAGCTCAGCTGATGAAATCGGTGAAGGTCATGCTGAGCTGATAAGTTAGGTAAGGTACCAGCTCAGCTGTTGAAACTGGTGAAAGTCTAGCTGAGCTAGTAAATGTTGTGAGGTACTAGCTCAGCTGCTGAAATCGGTGAAGGTCATGCTGAGCTGATAAGTTTGGTAAGGTACCAGCTCAGCTGTTGAAACTGGTAAAAGTCTAGCTGAGCTAGTAAATGTGGTGAGGTACTAGCTCAGCTGCTGAAATCGGTGAAGGTCATGCTGAGCTGATAAGTTTGGTAAGGTACCAGCTCAGCTGTTGAAACTGGTGAAAGTCTAGCTGAGCTAGTAAATGTGGTGAGGTACTAGCTCAGCTGCTGAAATCGGTGAAGGTCATGCTGAGCTGATAAGTTTGGTAAGGTACCAGCTCAGCTGTTGAAACTGGAAAGTCTAGCTGAGCTAGTAAATGTTGTGAGGTACTAGCTCAGCTGATGAAATCGGTGAAGTCATGCTGAGCTGATAAGTTTGGTAAGGTACCAGCTCAGCTGTTTAAACTGGAGAAAGTCTAGCTGAGCTAGTAAATGTTGTGAGGTACTAGCTCAGCTGATGAAATCGGTGAAGGTCATGCTGAGCTGATAAGTTTGGTAAGGTACCAGCTCAGCTGTTGAAACTGGTGAAAGTCTAGCTGAGCTAGTAAATGTGGTGAGGTACTAGCTCAGCTGCTGAAATCGGTGAAGGTCATGCTGAGCTGATAAGTTTGGTAAGGTACCAGCTCAGCTGTTGAAACTGGTGAAAGTCTAGCTGAGCTAGTAAATGTTGTGAGGTACTAGCTCAGCTGATGAAATCGGTGAAGGTCATGCTGAGCTGATAAGTTTGGTAAGGTACCAGCTCAGCTGTTGAAACTGGAAAAAGTCTAGCTGAGCTAGTAAATGTTGTGAGGTACTAGCTCAGCTGCTGAAAACGGTGAAGGTCATGCTGAGCTGATAAGTTTGGTAAGGTACCAGCTCAGCTGTTGAAACTGGTGAAAGTCTAGCTGAGCTAGTAAATGTGGTGAGGTACTAGCTCAGCTGCTGAAATCGGTGAAGGTCATGCTGAGCTGATAAGTTTGGTAAGGTACCAGCTCAGTTGTTGAAACTGGAAAAGTCTAGCTGAGCTAGTAAATGTTGTGAGGTACTAGCTCAGCTGATGAAATCGGTGAAAGTCATGCTGAGCTGATAAGTTAGGTAAGGTACCAGCTCAGCTGTTGAAACTGGTGAAAGTCTAGCTGAGCTAGTAAATGTGGTGAGGTACTAGCTCAGCTGCTGAAATCGGTGAAGGTCATGCTGAGCTGATAAGTTTGGTAAGGTACCAGCTCAGCTGTTGAAACTGGTGAAAGTCTAGCTGAGCTAGTAAATGTGGTGAGGTACTAGCTCAGCTGCTGAAATCGGTGAAGGTCATGCTGAGCTGATAAGTTTGGTAAGGTACCAGCTCAGCTGTTGAAACTGGAAAAAGTCTAGCTGAGCTAGTAAATGTGGTGAGGTACTAGCTCAGCTGCTGAAATCGGTGAAGGTCATGCTGAGCTGATAAGTTTGGTAAGGTACCAGCTCAGCTGTTGAAACTGGAAAAAGTCTAGCTGAGCTAGTAAATGTTGTGAGGTACTAGCTCAGCTGCTGAAATCGGTGAAGGTCATGCTGAGCTGATAAGTTTGGTAAGGTACCAGCTCAGCTGTTAAAACTGGTGAAAGTCTAGCTGAGCTAGTAAATGTGGTGAGGTACTAGCTCAGCTGCTGAAATCGGTGAAGGTCATGCTGAGCTGATAAGTTTGGTAAGGTACCAGCTCAGCTGTTGAAACTGGTGAAAGTCTAGCTGAGCTAGTAAATGTGTGAGGTACTAGCTCAGCTGCTGAAATCGGTGAAGGTCATGCTGAGCTGATAAGTTTGGTAAGGTACCAGCTCAGCTGTTGAAACTGGAAAAAGTCTAGCTGAGCTAGTAAATGTTGTGAGGTACTAGCTCAGCTGCTGAAATCGGTGAAGGTCATGCTGAGCTGATAAGTTTGGTAAGGTACCAGCTCAGCTGTTAAAACTGGTGAAAGTCTAGCTGAGCTAGTAAATGTGGTGAGGTACTAGCTCAGCTGCTGAAATCGGTGAAGGTCATGCTGAGCTGATAAGTTTGGTAAGGTACCAGCTCAGCTGTTGAAACTGGTGAAAGTCTAGCTGAGCTAGTAAATGTGGTGAGGTACTAGCTCAGCTGCTGAAATCGGTGAAGGTCATGCTGAGCTGATAAGTTTGGTAAGGTACCAGCTCAGCTGTTGAAACTGGTGAAAGTCTAGCTGAGCTAGTAAATGTGGTGAGGTACTAGCTCAGCTGCTGAAATCGGTGAAGGTCATGCTGAGCTGATAAGTTTGGTAAGGTACCAGCTCAGCTGTTGAAACTGGAAAATGTCTAGCTGAGCTAGTAAATGTTGTGAGGTACTAGCTCAGCTGATGAAATCGGTGAAAGTCATGCTGAGCTGATAAGTTTGGTAAGGTACCAGCTCAGCTGTTTAAACTGGTGAAAGTCTAGCTGAGCTAGTAAATGTGTGAGGTACTAGCTCAGCTGATGAAATCGGTGAAGGTCATGCTGAGCTGATAAGTTAGGTAAGGTACCAGCTCAGCTGTTGAAACTGGTGAAAGTCTAGCTGAGCTAGTAAATGTTGTGAGGTACTAGCTCAGCTGCTGAAATCGGTGAAGGTCATGCTGAGCTGATAAGTTTGGTAAGGTACCAGCTCAGCTGTTGAAACTGGTGAAAGTCTAGCTGAGCTAGTAAATGTGGTGAGGTACTAGCTCAGCTGCTGAAATCGGTGAAGGTCATGCTGAGCTGATAAGTTTGGTAAGGTACCAGCTCAGCTGTTGAAACTGGTGAAAGTCTAGCTGAGCTAGTAAATGTGGTGAGGTACTAGCTCAGCTGCTGAAATCGGTGAAGGTCATGCTGAGCTGATAAGTTTGGTAAGGTACCAGCTCAGCTGTTGAAACTGGTGAAAGTCTAGCTGAGCTAGTAAATGTGGTGAGGTACTAGCTCAGCTGCTGAAATCGGTGAAGGTCATGCTGAGCTGATAAGTTTGGTAAGGTACCAGCTCAGCTGTTGAAACTGGAAAATGTCTAGCTGAGCTAGTAAATGTTGTGAGGTACTAGCTCAGCTGATGAAATCGGTTAAAGTCATGCTGAGCTGATAAGTTTGGTAAGGTACCAGCTCAGCTGTTAAACTGGTGAAAGTCTAGCTGAGCTAGTAAATGTGGTGAGGTACTAGCTCAGCTGATGAAATCGGTGAAGGTCATGCTGCTGATAAGTTTGGTAAGGTACCAGCTCAGCTGTTGAAACTGGTGAAAGTCTAGCTGAGCTAGTAAATGTGGTGAGGTACTAGCTCAGCTGCTGAAATCGGTGAAGGTCATGCTGAGCTGATAAGTTTGGTAAGGTACCAGCTCAGCTGTTGAAACTGGTGAAAGTCCAGCTGAGCTAGTAAATGTGGTGAGGTACTAGCTCAGCTGCTGAAATCGGTGAAGGTCATGCTGAGCTGATAAGTTTGGTAAGGTACCAGCTCAGCTGTTGAAACTGGAAAAAGTCTAGCTGAGCTAGTAAATGTTGTGAGGTACTCGCTCAGCTGCTGAAATCGGTGAAGGTCATGCTGAGCTGATAAGTTTGGTAAGGTACCAGCTCAGCTGTTGAAACTGGTGAAAGTCTAGCTGAGCTAGTAAATATGGTGAGGTACTAGCTCAGCTGCTGAAATCGGTGAAGGTCATGCTGAGCTGATAAGTTTGGTAAGGTACCAGCTCAGTTGTTGATACTGGAAAATGTCTAGCTGAGCTAGTAAATGTTGTGAGGTACTAGCTCAGCTGATGAAATCGGTTAAAGGTCATGCTGAGCTGATAAGTTAGTTAAGGTACCAGCTCAGCTGTTGAAACTGGTGAAAGTCTAGCTGAGCTAGTAAATGTGGTGAGGTACTAGATCAGCTGCTGAAATCGGTGAAGGTCTTGCTGACCTGATAAGTTTGGTAAAGGTACCAGCTCAGCTGTTGAAACTGGTGAAAGTCTAGCTGAGCTAGTAAATGTGGTGAGGTACTAGCTCTGCTGCTGAAATCGGTGAAGGTCATGCTGAGCTGATAAGTTTGGTAAGGTACCAGCTCAGCTGTTGAAACTGAAAAAAGTCTAGCTGAGCTAGTAAATGTGGTGAGGTACTAGCTCAGTTGCTGAAATCGGTGAAGGTCATGCTGAGCTGATAAGTTTGGTAAGGTACCAGCTCCGCTGTTGAAACTGGAAAAAGTCTAGCTGAGCTAGTAAATGTTGTGAGGTACTAGCTCAGCTGCTGAAATCGGTGAAGGTCATGCTGAGCTGATAAGTTTGGTAAGGTACCAGCTCAGCTGTTAAAACTGGTGAAAGTCTAGCTGAGCTAATAAATGTGGTGAGGTACTAGCTCAGCTGCTGAAATCGGTGAAGGTCATGCTGAGCTGATAAGTTTGGTAAGGTACCAGCTCAGCTGTTGAAACTGGTGAAAGTCTAGCTGAGCTAGTAAATGTGGTGAGGTACTAGCTCAGCTGCTGAAATCGGTGAAGGTCATGTTGAGCTGATAAGTTTGGTAAGGTACCAGCTTAGCTGTTGAAACTGGTGAAAGTCTAGCTGAGCTAGTAAATGTGGTGAGGTACTAGCTCAGCTGCTGAAATCGGTGAAGGTCATGCTGAGCTGATAAGTTTGGTAAGGTAACAGCTCAGTTGTTGAAACTGGAAAATGTCTATCTGAGCTACTAAATGTTCTGAGGTACTAGCTCAGCTGCTGAAATCGGTGAAGGTCATGCTGAGCTGATAAGTTTGGTAAGGTACCAGCTCAGCTGTTAAAACTGGTGAAAGTCTAGCTGAGCTAGTAAATGTGGTGAGGTACTAGCTCAGCTACTGAAATCGGTGAAGGTCATGCTGAGCTGATAAGTTTGGTAAGGTACCAGCTCAGCTGTTGAAACTGGAAAAAGTCTAGCTGAGCTAGTAAATGTGGTGAGGTACTAGCTCAGCTGCTGAAATCGGTGAAGGTCATGCTGAGCTGATAAGTTTGGTAAGGTACCAGCTCAGCTGTTGAAACTGGTGAAAGTCTAGCTGAGCTAGTAAATATGGTGAGGTACTAGCTCAGCTGCTGAAATCGGTGAAGGTCATGCTGAGCTGATAAGTTTGGTAAGGTACCAGCTCAGTTGTTGAAACTGGAAAATGTCTAGCTGAGCTAGTAAATGTTGTGAGGTACTAGCTCAGCTGATGAAATCGGTTAAAGTCATGCTGAGCTGATAAGTTAGTTAAGGTACCAGCTCAGCTGTTGAAACTGGTGAAAGTCTAGCTGAGCTAGCAAATGTGGTGAGGTACTAGATCAGCTGCTGAAATCGGTGAAGGTCTTGCTGACCTGATAAGTTTGGTAAGGTACCAGCTCAGCTGTTGAAACTGGTGAAAGTCTAGCTGAGCTAGTAAATGTGGTGAGGTACTAGCTCTGCTGCTGAAATCGGTGAAGGTCATGCTGAGCTGATAAGTTTGGTAAGGTACCAGCTCAGCTGTTGAAACTGAAAAAAGTCTAGCTGAGCTAGTAAATGTGGTGAGGTACTAGCTCAGTTGCTAAAATCGGTGAAGGTCATGCTGAGCTGATAAGTTTGGTAAGGTACCAGCTCCGCTGTTGAAACTGGAAAAAGTCTAGCTGAGCTAGTAAATGTTGTGAGGTACTAGCTCAGCTGCTGAAATCGGTGAAGGTCATGCTGAGCTGATAAGTTTGGTAAGGTACCAGCTCAGCTGTTAAAACTGGTGAAAGTCTAGCTGAGCTAATAAATGTGGTGAGGTACTAGCTCAGCTGCTGAAATCGGTGAAGGTCATGCTGAGCTGATAAGTTTGGTAAGGTACCAGCTCAGCTGTTGAAACTGGTGAAAGTCTAGCTGAGCTAGTAAATGTGGTGAGGTACTAGCTCAGCTGCTGAAATCGGTGAAGGTCATGCTGAGCTGATAAGTTTGGTAAGGTACCAGCTTAGCTGTTGAAACTGGTGAAAGTCTAGCTGAGCTAGTAAATGTGGTGAGGTACTAGCTCAGCTGCTGAAATCGGTGAAGGTCATGCTGAGCTGATAAGTTTGGTAAGGTAACAGCTCAGTTGTTGAAACTGGAAAATGTCTATCTGAGCTACTAAATGTTCTGAGGTACTAGCTCAGCTGCTGAAATCGGTGAAGGTCATGCTGAGCTGATAAGTTTGGTAAGGTACCAGCTCAGCTGTTAAAACTGGTGAAAGTCTAGCTGAGCTAGTAAATGTGGTGAGGTACTAGCTCAGCTACTGAAATCGGTGAAGGTCATGCTGAGCTGATAAGTTTGGTAAGGTACCAGCTCAGCTGTTGAAACTGGAAAAAGTCTAGCTGAGCTAGTAAATGTGGTGAGGTACTAGCTCAGTTGCTGAAATCGGTGAAGGTCATGCTGAGCTGATAAGTTTGGTAAGGTACCAGCTCCGCTGTTGAAACAGGAAAAAGTCTAGCTGAGCTAGTAAATGTTGTGAGGTACTAGCTCAGCTGCTGAAATCGGTGAAGGTCATGCTGAGCTGATAAGTTTGGTAAGGTACCAGCTCAGCTGTTAAAACTGGTGAAAGTTTAGCTGAGCTAGTAAATGTGGTGAGGTACTAGCTCAGCTGCTGAAATCGGTGAAGGTCATGCTGAGCTGATAAGTTTGGTAAGGTACCAGCTCAGCTGTTGAAACTGGTGAAAGTCTAGCTGAGCTAGTAAATGTGGTAAGGTACTAGCTAAGCTGCTGAAATCGGCGAAGGTCATGCTGAGCTGATAAGTTTGGTAAGGTACCAGCTCAGTTGTTGAAACTGGAAAATATAAAGCTGAGCTAGTAAATGTTGTGAGGTACTAGCTCAGCTGATGAAATCGGTGAAGGTCATTCTAAGCTGATAAGTTAGGTATGGTACCAGCTCAGCTGTTGAAACTGGTGAAAGTCTAGCTGAGCTAGTAAATGTGGTGAGGTACTAGCTCAGCTGCTGAAATCGGTGAAGGTCATGCTGAGCTGATAAGTTTGGTAAGGTACCAGCTCAGTTGTTGAAACTGGAAAATGTCTAGCTGAGCTAGTAAATGTTGTGAGGTACTAGCACAGCTGATGAAATCGGTTAAAGTCATGCTGAGCTGATAAGTTAGGTAAGGTACCAGCTCAGCTGTTGAAACTGGTGAAAGTCTAGCTGAGCTAGTAAATGTTGTGAGGTACTAGCTCAGCTGCTGAAATCGGTGAAGGTCATGCTGAGCTGATAAGTTTGGTAAGGTACCAGCTCAGCTGTTGAAACTGGTGAAATTCTAGCTGAGCTAGTAAATATGGTGAGGTACTAGCTCAGCTGCTGAAATCGGTGAAGGTCATGCTGAGCTGATAAGTTTGGTAAGGTACCAGCTCAGTTGTTGAAACTGGAAAATGTCTAGCTGAGCTAGTAAATGTTGTGAGGTACTAGCACAGCTGATGAAATCGGTTAAAGTCATGCTGAGCTGATAAGTTAGGTAAGGTACCAGCTCAGCTGTTGAAACTGGTGAAAGTCTAGCTGAGCTAGTAAATGTGGTGAGGTACTAGATCAGCTACTGAAATCGGTGAAGGTCTTGCTGACCTGATAAGTTTTGTAAGGTACCAGCTCAGCTGTTGAAACTGGAAAAAGTCTAGCTGAGCTAGTAAATATTGTGAGGTACTAGCTCAGCTGCTGAAATCGGTGAAGGTCATGCTGAGCTGATAAGTTTGGTAAGGTACCAGCTCAGCAGTTAAAACTGGTGAAAGTCTAGCTGAGCTAGTAAATGTGGTGAGGTACTAGCTCAGCTGCTGAAATCGGTGAAGGTCATGCTGAGCTGATAAGTTTGGTAAGGTACCAGCTCAGCTGTTGAAACTGAAAAAAGTCTAGCTGAGCTAGTAAATGTGGTGAGGTACTAGCTCAGTTGCTGAAATCGGTGAAGGTCATGCTGAGCTGATAAGTTTGGTAAGGTACCAGCTCCGCTGTTGAAACTGGAAAAAGTCTAGCTGAGCTAGTAAATGTTGTGAGGTACTAGCTCAGCTGCTGAAATTGGTGAAGGTCATGCTGAGCTGATAAGTTTGGTAAGGTACCAGCTCAGCTGTTAAAACTGGTGAAAGTCTAGCTGAGCTAATAAATTTGGTGAGGTACTAGCTCAGCTGCTGAAATCGGTGAAGGTCATGCTGAGCTGATAAGTTTGGTAAGGTACCAGCTCAGCTGTTGAAACTGGTGAAAGTCTAGCTGAGCTAGTAAATGTGGTGAGGTACTAGCTCAGCTGCTGAAATCGGTGAAGGTCATGCTGAGCTAATAAGTTTGGTAAGGTACCAGCTCCGCTGTTGAAACTGGAAAAAGTCTAGCTGAGCTAGTAAATGTTGTGAGGTACTAGATCAACTGCTGAAATCGGTGAAGGTCATGTTGAGCTGATAAGTTTGGTAAGGTACCAGCTCAGCTGTTAAAACTGGTGAAAGTCTAGCTGAGCTAGTAAATGTGGTGAGGTACTAGCTCAGCTGCTGAAATCGGTGAAGGTCATGCTGAGCTGATAAGTTTGGTAAGGTACCAGCTCAGCTGTTGAAACTGGTGAAAGTCTAGCTGAGCTAGTAAATGTGGTGAGGTACTAGCTCAGCTGCTAAAATCGGTGAAGGTCATGCTGAGCTGATAAGTTTGGTAAGGTACCAGCTCAGCTGTTGAAACTGGTGAAAGTCTAGCTGAGCTAGTAAATGTGGTGAGGTACTAGCTCAGCTGCTGAAATCGGTGAAGGTCATGCTGAGCTGATAAGTTTGGTAAGGTACCAGCTCAGTTGTTGAAACTGGAAAATGTCTAGCTGAGCTAGTAAATGTTGTGAGGTACTAGCTCAGCTGATGAAATCGGTTAAAGTCATGCTGAGCAGATAAGTTAGGTAAGGTACCAGCTCAGCTGTTTAAACTGGAGAAAGTCTAGCTGAGCTAGTAAATGTTGTGAGGTACTAGCTCAGCTGATGAAATCAGTGAAGGTCATGCTAAGCTGATAAGTTAGGTAAGGTACCAGCTCAGCTGTTGAAACTGGTGAAGGTCTAGCTGAGCTAGTAAATGTTGTGAGGTACTAGATCAACTGCTGAAATCGGTGAAGGTCAGGCTGAGCTGATAAGTTTGGTAAGGTACCAGCTCAGCTGTTAAAACTGGTGAAAGTCTAGCTGAGCTAGTAAATGTGGTGAGGTACTAGCTCAGCTGCTGAAATCGGTGAAGGTCATGCTGAGCTGATAAGTTTGGTAAGGTACCAGCTCAGCTGTTGAAACTGGTGAAAGTCTAGCTGAGCTAGTAAATGTGGTGAGGTACTAGCTCAGCTGCTAAAATCGGTGAAGGTCATGCTGAGCTGATAAGTTTGGTAAGGTACCAGCTCAGTTGTTGAAAATGGTGAAAGTCTAGCTGAGCTAGTAAATGTGGTGAGGTACTAGCTCAGCTGCTGAAATCGGTGAAGGTCATGCTGAGCTGATAAGTTTGGTAAGGTACCAGCTCAGTTGTTGAAACTGGAAAATGTCTAGCTGAGCTAGTAAATGTTGTGAGGTACTAGCTCAGCTGATGAAATCGGTTAAAGTCATGCTGAGCAGATAAGTTTGGTAAGGTACCAGCTCAGCTGTTTAAACTGGAGAAAGTCTAGCTGAGCTAGTAAATGTTTTGAGGTACTAGCTCAGCTGATGAAATCAGTGAAGGTCATGCTATGCTGATAAGTTAGGTAAGGTACCAGCTCAGCTGTTGAAACTGGTGAAGGTCTAGCTGAGCTAGTAAATGTAATGAGGTACTAGCTCAGCTGCTGAAATCGGTGAAGTTCATGCTGAGCTGATAAGTTTGGTAAAGTACCAGCTCAGCTGTTGAAACTGGTGAAAGTCTAGCTGAGCTAGTAAATGTGGTGAGGTACTAGCTCAGCTGCTGAAATCGGTGAAGGTCATGCTGAGCTGATAAGTTTGGTAAGGTACCAGCTCAGCTGTTGAAACTGGAAAAAGTCTAGCTGAGCTAGTAAATGTTGTGAGGTACTAGCTCAGCTGCTGAAATCGGTGAAGGTCATGCTGAGCTAATAAGTTTGGTAAGGTACCAGCTCAGCTGTTGAAACTGGTGAAAGTCTAGCTGAGCTAGTAAATATGGTGAGGTACTAGCTCAGCTGCTGAAATCGGTGAAGGTCATGCTGAGCTGATAAGTTTGGTAAGGTACCAGCTCAGTTGTTGAAACTGGAAAATGTCTAGCTGAGCTAGTAAATGTTGTGAGGTACTAGCTCAGCTGATGAAATCGGTTAAAGTCATGCTGAGCTGATAAGTTAGTTAAGGTACCAGCTCAGCTGTTGAAACTGGTGAAAGTCTAGCTGAGCTAGTAAATGTGGTGAGGTACTAGATCAGCTGCTGAAATCGGTGAAGGTCTTGCTGACCTGATAAGTTTGGTAAGGTACCAGCTCAGCTGTTGAAACTGGTGAAAGTCTAGCTGAGCTAGTAAATGTGGTGAGGTACTAGCTCTGCTGCTGAAATCGGTGAAGGTCATGCTTAGCTGATAAGTTTGGTAAGGTACCAGCTCAGCTGTTGAAACTGAAAAAAGTCTAGCTGAGCTAGTAAATGTGGTGAGGTACTAGCTCAGTTGCTGAAATCGGTGAAGGTCATGCTGAGCTGATAAGTTTGGTAAGGTACCAGCTCCGCTGTTGAAACTGGAAAAAGTCTAGCTGAGCTAGTAAATGTTGTGAGGTACTAGCTCAGCTGCTGAAATCGGTGAAGGTCATGCTGAGCTGATAAGTTTGGTAAGGTACCAGCTCAGCTGTTAAAACTGGTGAAAGTCTAGTTGAGCTAATAAATGTGGTGAGGTACTAGTTCAGCTGCTGAAATCGGTGATGGTCATGCTGAGCTGATAAGTTTGGTAAGGTACCAGCTCAGCTGTTGAAACTGGTGAAAGTCTAGCTGAGCTAGTAAATGTGGTGAGGTACTAGCTCAGCTGCTGAAATCGGTGAAGGTCATGCTGAGCTGATAAGTTTGGTAAGGTACCAGCTTAGCTGTTGAAACTGGTGAAAGTCTAGCTGAGCTAGTAAATGTGGTGAGGTACTAGCTCAGCTGCTGAAATCGGTGAAGGTCATGCTGAGCTGATAAGTTTGGTAAGGTACCAGCTCAGTTGTTGAAACTGGAAAATGTCTATCTGAGCTACTAAATGTTCTGAGGTACTAGCTCAGCTGCTGAAATCGGTGAAGGTCATGCTGAGCTGATAAGTTTGGTAAGGTACCAGCTCAGCTGTTAAAACTGGTGAAAGTCTAGCTGAGCTAGTAAATGTGGTGAGGTACTAGCTCAGCTACTGAAATCGGTGAAGGTCATGCTGAGCTGATAAGTTTGGTAAGGTACCAGCTCAGCTGTTGAAACTGGAAAAAGTCTAGCTGAGCTAGTAAATGTGGTGAGGTACTAGCTCAGTTGCTGAAATCGGTGAAGGTCATGCTGAGCTGATAAGTTTGGTAAGGTACCAGCTCCGCTGTTGAAACAGGAAAAAGTCTAGCTGAGCTAGTAAATGTTGTGAGGTACTAGCTCAGCTGCTGAAATCGGTGAAGGTCATGCTGAGCTGATAAGTTTGGTAAGGTACCAGCTCAGCTGTTAAAACTGGTGAAAGTTTAGCTGAGCTAGTAAATGTGGTGAGGTACTAGCTCAGCTGCTAAAATCGGTGAAGGTCATGCTGAGCTGATAAGTTTGGTAAGGTACCAGCTCAGCTGTTGAAACTGGTGAAAGTCTAGCTGAGCTAGTAAATGTGGTAAGGTACTAGCTAAGCTGCTGAAATCGGCGAAGGTCATGCTGAGCTGATAAGTTTGGTAAGGTACCAGCTCAGTTGTTGAAACTGGAAAATATCAAGCTGAGCTAGTAAATGTTGTGAGGTACTAGCTCAGCTGATGAAATCGGTGAAGGTCATTCTAAGCTGATAAGTTAGGTATGGTACCAGCTCAGCTGTTGAAACTGGTGAAAGTCTAGCTGAGCTAGTAAATGTGGTGAGGTACTAGCTCAGCTGCTGAAATCGGTGAAGGTCATGCTGATCTGATAAGTTTGGTAAAGTACCAGCTCAGCTGTTGAAACTGGTGAAAGTCTAGCTGAGCTAGTAAATGTGGTGAGGTACTAGCTCAGCTGCTGAAATCGGTGAAGGTCATGCTGAGCTGATAAGTTTGGTAAGGTACCAGCTCAGCTGTTGAAACTGGAAAAAGTCTAGCTGAGCTAGTAAATATTGTGAGGTACTAGCTCAGCTGCTGAAATCGGTGAAGGTCATGCTGAGCTGATAAGTTTGGTATGGTACCAGCTCAGCTGTTAAAACTGGTGAAAGTCTAGCTGAGCTAGTAAATGTGGTGAGGTACTAGCTCAGCTGCTGAAATCGGTGAAGGTCATGCTGAGCTGATAAGTTTGGTAAGGTACCAGCTCAGCTGTTGAAACTGGTGAAAGTCTAGCTGAGCTAGTCAATGTGGTGAGGTACTAGCTCAGCTGCTGAAATCGGTGAAGGTCATGCTGAGCTGATAAGTTTGGTAAGGTACCAGCTCAGCTGTTGAAACTGGTGAAAGTCTAGCAGAGCTAGTAAATGTGGTGAGGTACTAGCTCAGCTGCTGAAATCGGTGAAGATCATGCTGAGCTGATAAGTTTGGTAAGGTACCAGCTCAGTTGTTGAAACTGGAAAATGTCTAGCTGAGCTAGTAAATGTTGTGAGGTACTAGCTCAGCTGATGAAATCGGTTAAAGTCATGCTGAGCTGATAAGTTAGGTAAGGTACCAGCTCAGCTATTTAAACTGGAGAAAGTCTAGCTGAGCTAGTAAATGTTGTGAGGTACTAGCTCAGCTGATGAAATCGGTGATGGTCATGCTAAGCTGATAAGTTAGGTAAGGTACCAGCTCAGCTGTTGAAACTGGTGAAAGTCTAGCTGAGCTAGTAAATGTGGTGAGGTACTAGCTCAGCTGCTGAAATCGGTGAAGGTCATGCTTAGCTGATAAGTTTGGTAAAGTACCAGCTCAGCTGTTGAAACTGGTGAAAGTCTAGCTGAGCTAGTAAATGTGGTGAGGTACTAGCTCAGCTGCTGAAATCGGTGAAGGTCATGCTGAGCTGATAAGTATGGTAAGGTACCAGCTCAGCTGTTGAAACTGGAAAAAGTCTAGCTGAGCAAGTAAATGTTGTGGGGTACTAGCTCAGCTGCTGAAATTGGTGAAGGTCATGCTGAGCTGATAAGTTTGGTAAGGTACCAGCTCAGCTGTTAAAACTGGTGAAAGTCTAGCTGAGCTAGTAAATGTGGTGAGGTACTAGCTCAGCTGCTGAAATCGGTGAAGGTCATGCTGAGCTGATAAGTTTGGTAAGGTACCAGCTCAGCTGTTGAAACTGGTGAAAGTCTAGCTGAGCTAGTAAATGTGGTGAGGTACTAGCTCAGCTGCTGAAATAGGTGAAGGTCATGTTGAGCTGATAAGTTTGGTAAGGTACCAGCTCAGCTGTTGAAACTGGTGAAAGTCTAGTTGTGCTAGTAAATGTGGTGAGGTACTAGCTCAGCTGCTGAAATCGATGAAGGTCATGCTGAGCTGATAAGTTTGGTAAGGTACCAGCTCAGTTGTTGAAACTGGAAAATGTCTAGCTGAGCTAGTAAATGTTGTGAGGTACTAGCTCAGTTGATGAAATCGGTTAAAGTCATACTGAGCTGATAAGTTAGGTAAGGTACCAGCTCAGCTGTTTAAACTGGAGAAAGTCTAGCTGAGCTAGTTAATGTTGAGAGGTACTAGCTCAGCTGATGAAATCGGTAAAGGTCATGCTTAGTATATAAGTTAGGTAAGGTACCAGCTCAGCTGTTGAAACTAGTGAAAGTCTAGCTGAGCTAGTAAATGTGGTGAGGTACTAGCTCAGCTGCTGAAATCGGTGAAGGTCATGCTGAGCTGATAAGTTTGGTAAGGTACCAGCTCAGCTATTGAAACTGGAAAAAGTCTAGCTGAGCTAGTAAATGTGGTGAGGTACTAGCTCAGTTGCTGAAATCGGTGAAGGTCATGCTGAGCGGATAAGTTTGGTAAGGTACCAGCTCCGCTGTTGAAACTGGAAAAAGTCTAGCTGAGCTAGTAAATGTTGTGAGGTACTAGCTCAGCTGCTGAAATCGGTGAAGGTCATGCTGAGCTGATAAGTTTGGTAAGGTACCAGCTCAGCTGTTAAAACTGGTGAAAGTCTAGTTGAGCTAGTAAATGTGGTGAGTATTAGCTCAGCTGCTGAAATCGGTGAAGGTCATGCTGAGCTGATAAGTTTGGTAAGGTACCAGCTCAGCTGTTGAAACTGGAAAAAGTCTAGCCGAGCTAGTAAATGTGGTGAGGTACTAGCTCAGTTGCTGAAATCGGTGAAGGTCATGCTGAGCGGATAAGTTTGGTAAGGTACCAGCTCCGCTGTTGAAACTGGAAAAAGTCTAGCTGAGCTAGTAAATGTTGTGAGGTACTAGCTCAGCTGCTGAAATCGGTGAAGGTCATGCTGAGCTGATAAGTTTGGTAAGGTACCAGCTCAGCTGTTAAAACTGGTGAAAGTCTAGTTGAGCTAGTAAATGTGGTGAGTACTAGCTCAGCTACTGAAATCGGTGAAGGTCATGCTGAGCTGATAAGTTTGGTAAGGTACCAGCTCAGCTGTTGAAACTGGTGAAAGTCTAGCTGAGCTAGTAAATGTGGTGAGGTACTAGCTCAGCTGCTGAAATCGGTGAAGGTCATGCTGAGCTGATAAGTTTGGTAAGGTACCAGCTCAACTGTTGAAACTGGTGAAAGTCTAGCTGAGCTGGTAAATATGGTGAGGTACTAGCTCAGCTGCTGAAATCGGTGAAGGTCATGCTGAGCTGATAAGTTTGGTAAGGTACCAGCTCAGTTGTTGAAACTGGAAAATGTCTAGCTGAGCTAGTAAATGTTGTGAGGTACTAGCTCAGCTGATGAAATCGGTTAAAGTCATGCTGAGCTGATAAGTTAGGTAAGGTACCAGCTCAGCTGTTTAAACTGGAGAAAGTCTAGCTGAGCTAGTAAATGTTGTGAGGTACTAGCTCAGCTGATGAAATCGGTGAAGGTCATGCTAAGTTGATAAGTTAGGTAAGGTACCAGGTCAGCCATTGAAACTGGTGAAAGTCTAGCTGAGCTAGTAAATGTGGTGAGGTACTAGCTCAGCTGCTGAAATCGGTGAAGGTCATGCTGAGCTGATAAGTTTGGTAAGGTACCAGCTCAGCTGTTAAAACTGGTGAAAGTCTAGTTGAGCTAGTAAATGTGGTGAGTACTAGCTCAGCTGCTGAAATCGGTGAAGGTCATGCTGAGCTGATAAGTTTGGTAAGGTACCAGCTCAGCTGTTGAAACTGGAAAAAGTCTAGCTGAGCTAGTAAATGTTGTGAGGTACTAGCTCAGTTGCTGAAATCGGTGAAGGTCATGCTGAGGGGATAAGTTTGGTAAGGTACCAGCTCCGCTATTGAAACTGGAAAAAGTCTAGCTGAGCTAGTAAATGTTGTGAGGTACTAGCTCAGCTGATGAAATCGGTGAAGGTCATGCTAAGCTGATAAGTTAGGTAAGGTACCAGCTCAGCCATTGAAACTGGTGAAAGTCTAGCTGAGCTAGTAAATGTGGTGAGGTACTAGCTCAGCTGCTGAAATCGGTGAAGGTCATGCTGAGCATATAAGTTTGGTAAGGTACCAGCTCAGCTGTTAAAACTGGTGAAAGTCTAGTTGAGCTAGTAAATGTGGTGAGTACTAGCTCAGCTGCTGAAATCGGTGAAGGTCATGCTGAGCTGATAAGTTTGGTAAGGTACCAGCTCAGCTGTTGAAACTGGAAAAAGTCTAGCTGAGCTAGTAAATGTGGTGAGGTACTAGCTCAGTTGCTGAAATCGGTGAAGGTCATGCTGAGCGGATAAGTTTGGTAAGGTACCAGCTCCGCTGTTGAAACTGGAAAAAGTCTAGCTGAGCTAGTAAATGTTGTGAGGTACTAGCTCAGCTGCTGAAATCGGTGAAGGTCATGTTGAGCTGATAAGTTTGGTAAGGTACCAGCTCAGCTGTTAAAACTGGTGAAAGTCTAGTTCAGCTAGTAAATGTGGTGAGTACTAGCTCAGCTGCTGAAATCGGTGAAGGTCATGATGAGTTGATAAGTTTGGTAAGGTACCAGCTCAGCTGTTGAAACTGGTGAAAGTCTAGCTGAGCTAGTAAATGTGGTGAGGTACTAGCTCAGCTGCTGAAATCGGTGAAGGTCATGCTGAGCTGATAAGTTTGGTAAGGTACCAGCTCAGCTGTTGAAACTGGTGAAAGTCTAGCTGAGCTAGTAAATGTGGTGAGGTACTAGCTCAGCTGCTGAAATCGATGAAGGTCATGCTGAGCTGATAAGTTTGGTAAGGTACCAGCTCAGTTGTTGAAACTGGAAAATGTCTAGCTGAGCTAGTAAATGTTGTGAGGTACTAGCTCAGCTGATGAAATCGGTTAAAGTCATGCTGAGTTGATAAGTTAGGTAAGGTACCAGCTCAGCTGTTTAAACTGGAGAAAGTCTAGCTGAGCTAGTAAATGTTGTGAGGTACTAGCTCAGCTGATGAAATCGGTGAAGGTCATGCTAAGCTGATAAGTTAGGTAAGGTACCAGCTCAGCCATTGAAACATGTGAAAGTCTAGCTGAGCTAGTAAATATGGTGAGGTACTAGCTCAGCTGCTGAAATCGGTGAAGGTCATGCTGAGCTGATAAGTTTGGTAAAGTACCAGCTCAACTATTAAAACTGGTGAAAGTATAGCTGAGCTAGTAAAATTGGTGAGGTACTAGCTCAGCTGCTGAAATCAGTGAAGGTCATGCTGAGCTGATAAGTTTGGTAAGGTACCAGCTCAGCTGTTGAAACTGGAAAAAGTCTAGCTGAGCTAGTAAATGTTGTGAGGTACTAGCTCAGCTGCTGAAATCGGTGAAGGTCATGCTGAGCTGATAAGTTTGGTAAGGTACCAGCTCAGCTGTTAAAACTGGTGAAAGTCTAGCTGAGCTAGTAAATGTGGTGAGGTACTAGCTCAGCTGCTGAAATCGGTAAAGGGCATACTAAGCTGATATGTTTGGTAAGGTACCAGCTCAACTGTTGAAACTGGTGAAAGTCTAGCTGAGTTAGTAAATGTGGTGAGGTACTTGCTCAGCTGCTGAAATCGGTGAAGGTCATGCTGAGCTGATAAGTTTGGTAAAGTACCAGCTCAGCTGTTGAAACTGGTGAAAGTCTAGCTGAGTTAGTAAATGTGGTGAGGTACTTGCTAAGCTGCTGAAATCGGTGAAGGTCATGCTGATCTGATAAGTTTGGTAAGGTACCAGCTCAGCTGTTGAAACTGGAAAAAGTCTAGCTGAGCTAGTAAATGTGGTGAGGTACTAGCTCAGCTGCTGAAATCGGTGAAGGTCATGCTGAGCTGATAAGTTTGGTAAGGTACCAGCTCAGCTGTTGAAACTGGAAAAAGTCTAGCTGAGCTAGTAAATGTGGTGAGGTACTAGCTCAGTTGCTGAAATCGGTGAAGGTCATGCTGAGCGGATAAGTTTGGTAAGGTACCAGCTCCGCTGTTGAAACTGGAAAAAGTCTAGCTGAGCTAGTAAATGTTGTGAGGTACTAGCTCAGCTGCTGAAATCGGTGAAGGTCATGTTGAGCTGATAAGTTTGGTAAGGTACCAGCTCAGCTGTTAAAACTGGTGAAAGTCTAGTTCAGCTAGTAAATGTGGTGAGTACTAGCTCAGCTGCTGAAATCGGTGAAGGTCATGATGAGTTGATAAGTTTGGTAAGGTACCAGCTCAGCTGTTGAAACTGGTGAAAGTCTAGCTGAGCTAGTAAATGTGGTGAGGTACTAGCTCAGCTGCTGAAATCGATGAAGGTCATGCTGAGCTGATAAGTTTGGTAAGGTACCAGCTCAGTTGTTGAAACTGGAAAATGTCTAGCTGAGCTAGTAAATGTTGTGAGGTACTAGCTCAGCTGATGAAATCGGTTAAAGTCATGCTGAGTTGATAAGTTAGGTAAGGTACCAGCTCAGCTGTTTAAACTGGAGAAAGTCTAGCTGAGCTAGTAAATGTTGTGAGGTACTAGCTCAGCTGATGAAATCGGTGAAGGTCATGCTAAGCTGATAAGTTAGGTAAGGTACCAGCTCAGCCATTGAAACATGTGAAAGTCTAGCTGAGCTAGTAAATATGGTGAGGTACTAGCTCAGCTGCTGAAATCGGTGAAGGTCATGCTGAGCTGATAAGTTTGGTAAAGTACCAGCTCAACTATTAAAACTGGTGAAAGTATAGCTGAGCTAGTAAAATTGGTGAGGTACTAGCTCAGCTGCTGAAATCAGTGAAGGTCATGCTGAGCTGATAAGTTTGGTAAGGTACCAGCTCAGCTGTTGAAACTGGAAAAAGTCTAGCTGAGCTAGTAAATGTTGTGAGGTACTAGCTCAGCTGCTGAAATCGGTGAAGGTCATGCTGAGCTGATAAGTTTGGTAAGGTACCAGCTCAGCTGTTAAAACTGGTGAAAGTCTAGCTGAGCTAGTAAATGTGGTGAGGTACTAGCTCAGCTGCTGAAATCGGTAAAGGGCATACTAAGCTGATATGTTTGGTAAGGTACCAGCTCAACTGTTGAAACTGGTGAAAGTCTAGCTGAGTTAGTAAATGTGGTGAGGTACTTGCTCAGCTGCTGAAATCGGTGAAGGTCATGCTGAGCTGATAAGTTTGGTAAAGTACCAGCTCAGCTGTTGAAACTGGTGAAAGTCTAGCTGAGTTAGTAAATGTGGTGAGGTACTTGCTAAGCTGCTGAAATCGGTGAAGGTCATGCTGATCTGATAAGTTTGGTAAGGTACCAGCTCAGCTGTTGAAACTGGAAAAAGTCTAGCTGAGCTAGTAAATGTGGTGAGGTACTAGCTCAGCTGCTGAAATCGGTGAAGGTCATGCTGAGCTGATAAGTTTGGTAAGGTACCAGCTCAGCTGTTGAAACTGAAAAAAGTCTAGCTGAGCTAGTAAATGTTGTGAGGTACTAGCTCAGCTGCTGAAATCGGTGAAGGTCATGCTGAGCTGATAAGTTTGGTAAGGTACCAGCTCAGCTGTTGAAACTGGTGAAAGTCTAGCTGAGCTAGTAAATGTGGTGAGGTACTAGCTCAGCTGCTGAAATCGGTGAAGGTCATGTTGAGCTGATAAGTTTGGTAAGGTACCAGCTCAGCTGTTGAAACTGGTGAAAGTCTAGTTGTGCTAGTAAATGTGGTGAGGTACTAGCTCAGCTGCTGAAATCGGTGAAGGTCATGCTGAGCTGATAAGTTTGGTAAGGTACTAGCTCAGTTGTTGAAACTAGAAAATGTCTAGCTGAGCTAGTAAATGTTGTGAGGTACTAGCTCAGTTGATGAAATCGGTTAAAGTCATACTGAGCTGATAAGTTAGGTAAGGTACCAGCTCAGCTGTTTAAACTAGAGAAAGTCTAGCTGAGCTAGTGAATGTTGTGAGGTACTAGCTCAGCTGATGAAATCGGTAAAGGTCATGCTAAGTATATAAGTTAGGTAAGGTACCAGCTCAGCTGTTGAAACTAGTGAAAGTCTAGCTGAGCTAGTAAATGTGGTGAGGTACTAGCTCAGCTGCTGAAATCGGTGAAGGTCATGCTGAGCTGATAAGTTTGGTAAGGTACCAGCTCAGCTGTTGAAACTGGAAAAAGTCTAGCTGAGCTAGTAAATGTTGTGAGGTACTAGCTCAGCTGCTGAAATCGGTGAAGGTCATGCTGAGCTGATAAGTTTGGTAAGGTACCAGCTCAGCTGTTAAAACTGGTGAAAGTCTAGTTGAGCTAGTAAATGTGGTGAGTACTAGCTCAGCTGCTGAAATCGGTGAAGGTCATGCTGAGCTGATAAGTTTGGTAAGGTACCAGCTCAGCTATTGAAACTGGAAAAAGTCTAGCTGAGCTAGTAAATGTGGTGAGGTACTAGCTCAGTTGCTGAAATCGGTGAAGGTCATGCTGAGCGGATAAGTTTGGTAAGGTACCAGCTCCGCTGTTGAAACTGGAAAAAGTCTAGCTGAGCTAGTAAATGTTGTGAGGTACTAGCTCAGCTGCTGAAATCGGTGAAGGTCATGCTGAGCTGATAAGTTTGGTAAGGTACCAGCTCAGCTATTAAAACTGGTGAAAGTCTAGTTGAGCTAGTAAATGTGGTGAGTACTAGCTCAGCTGCTGAAATCGGTGAAGGTCATGCTGAGCTGATAAGTTTGGTAAGGTACCAGCTCAGCTATTGAAACTGGAAAAAGTCTAGCTGAGCTAGTAAATGTGGTGAGGTACTAGCTCAGTTGCTGAAATCGGTGAAGGTCATGCTGAGCGTATAAGTTTGGTAAGGTACCAGCTCCGCTGTTGAAACTGGAAAAAGTCTAGCTGAGCTAGTAAATGTTGTGAGGTACTAGCTCAGCTGCTGAAATCGGTGAAGGTCATGCTGAGCTGATAAGTTTGGTAAGGTACCAGCTCAGCTGTTAAAACTGGTGAAAGTTTAGTTGAGCTAGTAAACGTGGTGAGTACTAGCTCAGCTGCTGAAATCGGTGAAGGTCATGCTGAGCTGATAAGTTTGGTAAGGTACCAGCTCAGCTGTTAAAACTGGTGAAAGTCTAGTTGAGCTAGTAAATGTGGTGAGTACTAGCTCAGCTGCTGAAATCGGTGAAGGTCATGCTGAGTTGATAAGTTTGGTAAAGTACCAGCTCAGCTGTTGAAACTGGAAAAAGTCTAGCTGAGCTAGTAAATGTGGTGAGGTACTAGCTCAGTTGCTGAAATCGGTGAAGGTCATGCTGAGCGGATAAGTTTGGTAAGGTACCAGCTCCGCTGTTGAAACTGGAAAAAGTCTACCTGAGCTAGTAAATGTTGTGAGGTACTAGCTCAGCTGATGAAATCGGTGAAGGTCATGCTAAGCTGATAAGTTAGGTAAGGTACCAGCTCAGCCATTGAAACTGGTGAAAGTCTAGCTGAGCTAGTAAATGTGGTGAGGTACTAGCTCAGCTGCTGAAATCGGTGAAGGTCATGTTGAGCTGATAAGTTTGGTAAGGTACCAGCTCAGCTGTTAAAACTGGTGAAAGTCTAGTTGAGCTAGTAAATGTGGTGAGTACTAGCTCAGCTGCTGAAATCGGTGAAGGTCATGCTGAGCTGATAAGTTTGGTAAGGTACCAGCTCAGCTGTTGAAACTGGAAAAAGTCTAGCTGAGCTAGTAAATGTGGTGAGGTACTAGCTCAGTTGCTGAAATCGGTGAAGGTCATGCTGAGCGGATAAGTTTGGTAAGGTACCAGCTCCGCTGTTGAAACTGGAAAAAGTCTAGCTGAGCTAGTAAATGTTGTGAGGTACTAGCTCAGCTGCTGAAATCGGTGAAGGTCATGCTGAGCTGATAAGTTTGGTAAGGTACCAGCTCAGCTGTTAAAACTGGTGAAAGTCTAGTTGAGCTAGTAAATGTGGTGAGTACTATCTCAGCTGCTGAAATCGGTGAAGGTCATGCTGAGCTGATAAGTTTGGTAAGGTACCAGCTCAGCTGTTGAAACTGGTGAAAATCTAGCTGAGCTAGTAAATGTGGTGAGGTACTAGCTCAGCTGCTGAAATCGGTGAAGGTCATCCTGAGCTGATAAGTTTGGTAAGGTACCAGCTCAGCTGTTGAAACTGGTGAAAGTCTAGCTGAGCTAGTAAATGTGGTGAGGTACTAGCTCAGCTGCTGAAATCGGTGAAGGTCATGCTGAGCTGATAAGTTTGGTAAGGTACCAGCTCAGTTGTTGAAACTGGAAAATGTCTAGCTGAGCTAGTAAATGTTGTGAGGTACTAGCTCAGCTGATGAAATCGGTTAAAGTCATGCTGAGCTGATAAGTTAGGTAAGGTACCAGCTCAGCTGTTTAAACTGGAGAAAGTCTAGCTGAGCTAGTAAATGTTGTGAGGTACTAGCTCAGCTGATGAAATCGGTGAAGGTCATGCTAAGCTGATAAGTTAGGTAAGGTACCAGCTCAGCCATTGAAATAGGTGAAAGTCTAGCTGAGCTAGTAAATATGGTGAGGTACTAGCTCAGCTGCTGAAATCGGTGAAGGTCATGCTGAGCTGATAAGTTTGGTAAAGTACCAGCTCAGCTATTAAAACTGGTGAAAGTATAGCTGAGCTAGTAAAATTGGTGAGGTACTAGCTCAGCTGCTGAAATCAGTGAAGGTCATGCTGAGCTGATAAGTTTGGTAAGGTACCAGCTCAGCTGTTGAAACTGGTGAAAGTCTAGCTGAGTTAGTAAATGTGGTGAGGTACTTGCTCAGCTGCTGAAATCGGTGAAGGTCATGCTGAGCTGATAAGTTTGGTAAAGTACCAGCTCAGCTGTTGAAACTGGTGAAAGTCTAGCTGAGTTAGTAAATGTGGTGAGGTACTTGCTAAGCTGCTGAAATCGGTGAAGGTCATGCTGATCTGATAAGTTTGGTAAGGTACCAGCTCAGCTGTTGAAACTGGAAAAAGTCTAGCTGAGCTAGTAAATGTTGTGAGGTACTAGTTCAGCTGCTGAAATCGGTGAAGGTCATGCTGAGCTGATAAGTTTGGTAAGGTACCAGCTCAGCTGTTAAAACTGGTGAAAGTCTAGCTGAGCTAGTAAATGTGGTGAGGTACTAGCTCAGCTGCTGAAATCGGTGAAGGGCATACTGAGCTGATATGTTTGGTAAGGTACCAGCTCAGCTGTTGAAACTGGTGAAAGTCTAGCTGAGTTAGTAAATGTGGTGAGGTACTTGCTCAGCTGCTGAAATCGGTGAAGGTCATGCTGAGCTGATAAGTTTGGTAAAGTACCAGCTCAGCTGTTGAAACTGGTGAAAGTCTAGCTGAGTTAGTAAATGTGGTGAGGTACTTGCTAAGCTGCTGAAATCGGTGAAGGTCATGCTGATCTGATAAGTTTGGTAAGGTACCAGCTCAGCTGTTGAAACTGGAAAAAGTCTAGCTGAGCTAGTAAATGTTGTGAGGTACTAGCTCAGCTGCTGAAATCGGTGAAGGTCATGCTGAGCTGATAAGTTTGGTAAGGTACCAGCTCAGCTGTTGAAACTGGTGAAAGTCTAACTGAGCTAGTAAATGTGGTGAGGTACTAGCTCAGCTGCTGAAATCGGTGAATGTCATGCTGAGCTGATAAGTTTGGTAAGGTACCAGCTCAGTTGTTGAAACTAGAAAATGTCTAGCTGAGCTAGTAAATGTTGTGAGGTACTAGCTCAGCTGATGAAATCGGTTAAAGTCATGCTGAGCTGATAAGTTAGGTAAGGTACCAGCTCAGCTGTTGAAACTGGTGAAAGTCTAGCTGAGCTAGTAAATGTGGTGAGGTACTAGATCAGCTGCTGAAATCGGTGAAGGTCTTGCTGAGCTGATAAGTTTGGTAAGGTACCAGCTCAGCTGTTAAAACTGGTGAAAGTCTAGCTAAGCTAGTAAATGTGGTGAGGTACTAGCTCAGCTGCTGAAATCTGTGAAGGTCATGCTAAGCTGATAAGTTTGGTAAGGTACCAGCTCAGCTATTGAAACTGGAAAAAGTCTAGCTGAGCTAGTAAATGTGGTGAGGTACTAGCTCAGTTGCTAAAATCGGTGAAGGTCATGCTGAGCTGATAAGTTTGGTAAGGTACCAGCTCAGCTGTTGAAACTGGTGAAAGTCTAGCTGAGCTAGTAAATGTGGTGAGGTACTAGCTCAGCTGCTGAAATCGGTGAAGGTCATGCTGAGCTGATAAGTTTGGTAAGGTACCAGCTCAGTTGTTGAAACTGGAAAATGTCTAGCTGAGCTAGTAAATGTTGTGAGGTACTAGCTCAGCTGATGAAATCGGTTAAAGTCATGCTAAGCTGATAAGTTAGGTAAGGTACCAGCTCAGCTGTTTAAACTGGAGAAAGTCTAGCTGAGCTAGTAAATGTTGTGAGGTACTAGCTCAGCTGATGAAATCGGTGAAGGTCATGCTAAGCTGATAAGTTAGGTAAGGTACCAGCTCAGCCATTGAAACAGGTGAAAGTCTAGCTGAGCTAGTAAATGTGGTGAGGTACTAGCTCAGCTGCTAAAATCGGTGAAGGTCATGCTGAGCTGATAAGTTTGGTAAAGTACCAGCTCAGCTATTAAAACTGGTGAAAGTATAGCTGAGATAGTAAAATTGGTGAGGTACTAGCTCAGCTGCTGAAATCAGTGAAGGTCATGCTGAGCTGATAAGTTTGGTAAGGTACCAGCTCAGCTGTTGAAACTGGAAAAAGTCTAGCTGAGCTAGTAAATGTTGTGAGGTACTAGCTCAGCTGCTGAAATCGGTGAAGGTCATGCTGAGCTGATAAGTTTGGTAAGGTACCAGCTCAGCTGTTAAAACTGGTGAAAGTCTAGCTGAGCTAGTAAATGTGGTGAGGTACTAGCTCAGCTGCTGAAATCGGTGAAGGGCATACTGAGCTGATATGTTTGGTAAGGTACCAGCTCAGCTGTTGAAACTGGTGAAAGTCTAGCTGAGTTAGTAAATGTGGTGAGGTACTTGCTCAGCTGCTGAAATCGGTGAAGGTCATGCTGAGCTGATAAGTTTGGTAAAGTACCAGCTCAGCTGTTGAAACTGGTGAAAGTCTAGCTGAGTTAGTAAATGTGGTGAGGTACTTGCTAAGCTGCTGAAATCGGTGAAGGTCATGCTGATCTGATAAGTTTGGTAAGGTACCAGCTCAGCTGTTGAAACTGGAAAAAGTCTAGCTGAGCTAGTAAATGTTGTGAGGTACTAGCTCAGCTGCTGAAATCGGTGAAGGTCATGCTGAGCTGATAAGTTTGGTAAGGTACCAGCTCAGCTATTGAAACTGGTGAAAGTCTAACTGAGCTAGTAAATGTGGTGAGGTACTAGCTCAGCTGCTGAAATCGGTGAAGGTCATGCTGAGCTAATAAGTTTGGTAAGGTACCAGCTCAGTTGTTGAAACTGGAAAATGTCTAGCTGAGCTAGTAAATGTTGTGAGGTACTAGCTCAGCTGATGAAATCGGTTAAAGTCATGCTGAGCTGATAAGTTAGGTAAGGTACCAGCTCAGCTGTTGAAACTGGTGAAAGTCTAGCTGAGCTAGTAAATGTGGTGAGGTACTAGATCAGCTGCTGAAATCGGTGAAGGTCTTGCTGAGCTGATAAGTTTGGTAAGGTACCAGCTCAGCTGTTAAAACTGGTGAAAGTCTAGCTGAGCTAGTAAATGTGGTGAGGTACTAGCTCAGCTGCTGAAATCTGTGAAGGTCATGCTAACTTGATAAGTTTGGTAAGGTACCAGCTCAGCTATTGAAACTGGAAAAAGTCTAGCTGAGCTAGTAAATGTGGTGAGGTACTAGCTCAGTTGCTGAAATCGGTGAAGGTCATGCTGAGCTGATAAGTTTGGTAAGGTACCAGCTCAGCTGTTAAAACTGGTGAAAGTCTAGTTGAGCTAGTAAATGTGGTGAGTACTAGCTCAGCTGCTGAAATCGGTGAAGGTCATGCTGAGCTGATAAGTTTTGTAAGGTACCAGCTCAGCTGTTGAAACTGGTGAAAGTCTAGCTGAGCTAGTAAATGTGGTGAGGTACTAGCTCAGCTGCTGAAATCGGTGAAGGTCATGCTGAGCTGATAAGTTTGGTAAGGTACCAGCTCAGTTGTTGAAACTGGAAAATGTCTAGCTGAGCTAGTAAATGTTGTGAGGTACTAGCTCAGCTGAAGAAATCGGTTAAAGTTATGCTGAGCTGATAAGTTAGGTAAGGTACCAGCTCAGCTGTTTAAACTGGAGAAAGTCTAGCTAAGCTAGTAAATGTTGTGAGGTACTAGCTCAGCTGATGAAATCGGTGAAGGTCATTCTAAGCTGATAAGTTAGGTAAGGTACCAGCTCAGCCATTGAAACTGGTGAAAGTCTAGCTGATCTAGTAAATGTGGTGAGGTACTAGCTCAGCTGCTGAAATCGGTGAAGGTCATGCTGAGCTGATAAGTTTGGTAAAGTACCAGCTCAGCTATTAAAACTGGTGAAAGTATAGCTGAGCTAGTAAATTTGGTGAGGTACTAGCTTAGCTGCTGAAATCAGTGAAGGTCATGCTGAGCTGATAAGTTTGGTAAGGTACCAGCTCAGCTGTTGAAACTGGAAAAAGTCTAGCTGAGCTAGTAAATGTTGTGAGGTACTAGCTCAGCTGCTGAAATCGGTGAAGGTCATGCTGAGCTGATAAGTTTGGTAAGGTACCAGCTCAGCTGTGAAAACTGGTGAAAGTCTAGCTGAGCTAGTAAATGTGGTGAGGTACTAGCTCAGCTGCTGAAATCGGTGAAGGGCATACTGAGCTGATATGTTTGGTAAGGTACCAGCTCAGCTGTTGAAACTGGTGAAAGTCTAGCTGAGTTAGTAAATGTGGTGAGGTACTTGCTCAGGTGCTGAAATCGATGAAGGTCATGCTGAGCTGATAAGTTTGGTAAAGTACCAGCTCAGCTGTTGAAACTGGTGAAAGTCTAGCTGAGTTAGTAAATGTGGTGAGGTACTTGCTCAGCTGCTGAAATCGGTGAAGGTCATGCTGATCTGATAAGTTTGGTAAGGTACCAGCTCAGCTGTTGAAACTGGAAAAAGTCTAGCTGAGCTAGTAAATGTTGTGAGGTACTAGCTCAGCTGCTGAAATCGGTGAAGGTCATGCTGAGCTGATAAGTTTGGTAAGGTACCAGCTCAGCTGTTGAAACTGGTGAAAGTCTAACTGAGCTAGTAAATGTGGTGAGGTACTAGCTCAGCTGCTGAAATCGGTGAAGGTCATGCAGAGCTGATAAGTTGGGTAAGGTACCAGCTCAGTTGTTGAAACTGGAAAATGTCTAGCTGAGCTAGTAAATGTTGTGAGGTACTAGCTCAGCTGATGAAATCGGTTAAAGTCATGCTGAGCTGATAAGTTAGGTAAGGTACCAGCTCAGCTGTTGAAACTGGTGAAAGTCTAGCTGAGCTAGTAAATGTGGTGAGGTACTAGATCAGCTGATGAAATCGGTGAAGGTCTTGCTGAGCTGATATGTTTGGTAAGGTACCAGCTCAGCTGTTAAAACTGGTGAAAGTCTAGCTGAGCTAGTAAATGTGGTGAGGTACTAGCTCAGCTGCTGAAATATGTGAAGGTCATGCTAAGCTGATAAGTTTGGTAAGGTACCAGCTCAGCTATTGAAACTGGAAAAAGCCTAGCTGAGCTAGTAAATGTGGTGAGGTACTAGCTCAGTTGCTGAAATCGGTGAAGGTCATGCTGAGCTGATAATTTTGGTAAGGTACCAGCTCCGCTATTAAAATTGGAAAAAGTCTAGCTGAGCTAGTAAATGTTGTGAGGTACTAGCTCAGCTGCTGAAATCGGTGAAGGTCATGCTGAGCTGATAAGTTTGGTAAGGTACCAGCTCAGCTGTTAAAACTGGTGAAAGTCTAGCTGAGCTAGTAAATGTGGTGAGGTACTAGCTCAGCTGCTGAAATCGGTGAAGGTCATGCTGAGCTGATAAGTTTGGTAAGGTACCAGCTCAGCTGTTAAAACTGGTGAAAGTCTAGCTGAGCTAGTAAATGTGGTGAGTACTAGCTCAGCTTCTGAAATCGGTGAAGGTCATGCTGAACTGATAAGTTTGGTAAGGTACCAGCTCAGCTGTTGAAACTGGTGAAAGTCTAGCTGAGCTAGTAAATGCGGTGAGGTACTAGCTCAGCTGCTGAAATCGGTGAAGGTCATGCTGAGCTGATAAGTTTAGTAAGGTACCAGCTCAGCTGTTGAAACTGGTGAAAGTCTAGCTGAGCTAGTAAATGTGGTGAGATACTAGCTCAACTACTGAAATCGGTGAAGGTCATGCTGAGCTGATAAGTTTGGTAAGGTACCAGCTCAGTTGTTGAAACTGGAAAATGTCTAGCTGAGCTAGTAAATGTTGTGAGGTACTGGCTCAGCTGATGAAATCGGTTAAAGTCATGCTGAGCTGATAAGTTAGGTAAGGTACCAGCTCAGCTGTTTAAACTGGAGAAAGTCTAGCTGAGCTAGTAAATGTTGTGAGGTACTAGCTCAGCTGATGAAATCAGTGAAGGTCATACTAAGCTGATAAGTTAGGTAAGGTACCAGCTCAGCTGTTGAAACTGGTGAAAGTCTAGCTGAGCTAGTAAATGTGGTGAGGTACTAGCTCAGCTGCTGAAATCGGTGAAGGTCATGCTGAGCTGATAAGTTTGGTAAAGTACCAGCTCAGCTGTTAAAACTGGTGAAAGTATAGCTGAGCTAGTAAATGTGGTGAGGTACTAGCTCAGCTGCTGAAATCGGTGAAGGTCATGCTGAGCTGATAAGTTTGGTAAGGTACCAGCTCAGCTGTTGAAACTGGAAAAAGTCTAGCTGAGCTAGTAAATGTTGTAAGGTACTAGCTCAGCTGCAGAAATCGGTGAAGGTCATGCTGAGCTGATAAGTTTGGTAAGGTACCAGCTCAGCTGTTAAAACTGGTGAAAGTCTAGCTGAGCTAGTAAATGTGGTGAGGTACTAGCTCAGCTGCTGAAATCGGTGAAGGTAATGCTGAGCTGATATGTTTGGTAAGGTACCAGCTCAGCTGTTGAAACTGGTGAAAGTCTAGCTGAGCTAGTAAATGTGTTGAGGTACTAGCTCAGCTGCTGAAATCGGTGAAGGTCATGCTAAGCTGATAAGTTAGGTAAGGTACCAGCTCAGCTGTTGAAACTGGTGAAATCTAGCTGAGCTAGTAAATGTGGTGAGGTACTAGCTCAGCTACTGAAATCGGTGAAGGTCATGCTGAGCTGATAAGTTTGGTAAAGTACCAGCTCAGCTGTTGAAACTGGTGAAAGTCTTGCTGAATTAGTAAATGTGGTGAGGTACTTGCTCAGCTACTGAAATCGATGAAGGTCATGTTGAGCTGATAAGTTTGGTAAGGTACCAGCTCAGCTGTTGAAACTGGAAAAAGTCTAGCTGAGCTAGTAAATGTTGTGAGGTACTAGCTCAGCTGCTGAAATCGGTGAAGGTCATGCTGAGCTGATAAGTTTTGTAAGGTACCAGCTCAGCTGTTGAAACTGGTGAAAGTCTAACTGAGCTAGTAAATGTGGTGAGGTACTAGCTCAGCAGCTGAAATCGGTGAAGGTCATGCTGAGCTGATAAGTTTGGTAAGGTACCAGCTCAGTTGTTGAAACTGGAAAATGTCTAGCTGAGCTAGTAAATGTTGTGAGGTACTAGCTCAGCTGATGAAATCGGTTAAAGTCATGCTGAGCTGATAAGTTAGGTAAGGTACCAGCTCAGCTGTTGAAACTGGTGAAATATAGCTGAGCTAGTAAATGTGGTGAGGTACTAGCTCAGCTGCTGAAATCGGTGAAGGTCATGCTGAGCTGATAAGTTTGGTAAAGTACCAGCTCAGCTGTTGAAACTGGTGAAAGTCTAGCTGAGTTAGTAAATGTGGTGAGGTACTTGCTCAGCTGCTGAAATCGATGAAGGTCATGCTGAGCTGATAAGTTTGGTAAAGTACCAGCTCAGCTGTTGAAACTGGTGAAAGTCTAGCTGAGTTAGTAAATGTGGTGAGGTACTTGCTCAGCTGCTGAAATCGGTGAAGGTCATGCTGATCTGATAAGTTTGGTAAGGTACCAGCTCAGCTGTTGAAACTGGAAAAAGTCTAGCTGAGCTAGTAAATGTTGTGAGGTACTAGCTCAGCTGCTGAAATCGGTGAAGGTCATGCTGAGCTGATAAGTTTGGTAAGGTACCAGCTCAGCTGTTGAAACTGGTGAAAGTCTAACTGAGCTAGTAAATGTGGTGAGGTACTAGCTCAGCTGCTGAAATCGGTGAAGGTCATGCTGAGCTGATAAGTTGGGTAAGGTACCAGCTCAGTTGTTGAAACTGGAAAATGTCTAGCTGAGCTAGTAAATGTTGTGAGGTACTAGCTCAGCTGATGAAATCGGTTAAAGTCATGCTGAGCTGATAAGTTAGGTAAGGTACCAGCTCAGCTGTTGAAACTGGTGAAAGTCTAGCTGAGCTAGTAAATGTGGTGAGGTACTAGATCAGCTGATGAAATCGGTGAAGGTCTTACTGAGCTGATATGTTTGGTAAGGTACCAGCTCAGCTGTTAAAACTGGTGAAAGTCTAGCTGAGCTAGTAAATGTGGTGAGGTACTAGCTCAGCTGCTGAAATATGTGAAGGTCATGCTAAGCTGATAAGTTTGGTAAGGTACCAGCTCAGCTATTGAAACTGGAAAAAGTCTAGCTGAGCTAGTAAATGTGGTGAGGTACTAGCACAGTTGCTGAAATCGGTGAAGGTCATGCTGAGCTGATAATTTTGGTAAGGTACCAGCTCCGCTATTAAAATTGGAAAAAGTCTAGCTGTGCTAGTAAATGTTGTGAGGTACTAGCTCAGCTGCTGAAATCGGTGAAGGTCATGCTGAGCTGATAAGTTTGGTAAGGTACCAGCTCAGCTGTTAAAACTGGTGAAAGTCTAGCTGAGCTAGTAAATGTGGTGAGGTACTAGCTCAGCTGCTGAAATCGGTGAAGGTCATGCTGAGCTGATAAGTTTGGTAAGGTACCAGCTCAGCTGTTAAAACTGGTGAAAGTCTAGCCGAGCTAGTAAATGTGGTGAGTACTAGCTCAGCTGCTGAAATCGGTGAAGGTCATGCTGAGCTGATAAGTTTGGTAAGGTACCAGCTCAGCTGTTGAAACTGGTGAAAGTCTAGCTGAGCTAGTAAATGCGGTGAGGTACTAGCTCAGCTGCTGAAATCGGTGAAGGTCATGCTGAGCTGATAAGTTTGGTAAGGTACCAGCTCAGCTGTTGAAACTGGTGAAAGTCTAGCTGAGCTAGTAAATGTGGTGAGATACTAGCTCAACTACTGAAATCGGTGAAGGTCATGCTGAGCTGATAAGTTTGGTAAGGTACCAGCTCAGTTGTTGAAACTGGAAAATATCTAGCTGAGCTAGTAAATGTTGTGAGGTACTAGCTCAGCTGATGAAATCGGTTAAAGTCATGCTGAGCTGATAAGTTAGGTAAGGTACCAGCTCAGCTATTTAAACTGGAGAAAGTCTAGCTGAGCTAGTAAATGTTGTGAGGTACTAGCTGAGCTGATGAAATCGGTGAAGGTCATGCTAAGCTGATAAGTTAGGTAAGGTACCAGCTCAGCTGTTGAAACTGGTGAAAGTCTAGCTGTGCTAGTAAATGTGGTGAGGTACTAGCTCAGCTGCTGAAATCGGTGAAGGTCATGCTGAGCTGATAAGTTTGGTAAAGTACCAGCTCAGCTGTTAAAACTGGTGAAAGTATAGCTGAGCTAGTAAATGTGGTGAGGTACTAGCTCAGCTGCTGAAATCGGTGAAGGTCATGCTGAGCTGATAAGTTTGGTAAGGTACCAGCTCAGCTGTTGAAACTGGAAAAAGTCTAGCTGAGCTAGTAAATGTTGTGAGGTACTAGCTCAGCTGCAGAAATCGGTGAAGGTCATGCTGAGCTGATAAGTTTGGTAAGGTACCAGCTCAGCTGTTAAAACTGGTGAAAGTCTAGCTGAGCTAGTAAATGTGGTGAGGTACTAGCTCAGCTGCTGAAATCGGTAAAGGTCATGCTGAGCTGATATGTTTGGTAAGGTACCAGCTCAGCTGTTGAAACTGGTGAAAGTCTAGCTGAGCTAGTAAATGTGGTGAGGTACTAGCTCAGCTGCTGAAATCGGTGAAGGTCATGCTAAGCTGATATGTTAGGTAAGGTACCAGCTCAGCTGTTGAAACTGGTGAAATCTAGCTGAGCTAGTAAATGTGGTGAGGTACTACTAGCTCAGCTACTGAAATCGGTGAAGGTCATGCTGAGCTGATAAGTTTGGTAAAGTACCAGCTCAGCTGTTGAAACTGGTGAAAGTCTAGCTGAATTAGTAAATGTGGTGAGGTACTTGCTCAGCTACTGAAATCGATGAAGGTCATGCTGAGCTGATAAGTTTGGTAAGGTACCAGCTCAGCTGTTGAAACTGGAAAAAGTCTAGCTGAGCTAGTAAATGTTGTGAGGTACTAGCTCAGCTGCTGAAATCGGTGAAGGTCATGCTGAGCTGATAAGTTTGGTAAGGTACCAGCTCAGCTGTTGAAACTGGTGAAAGTCTAACTGAGCTAGTAAATGTGGTGAGGTACTAGCTCAGCAGCTGAAATCGGTGAAGGTCATGCTGAGCTGATAAGTTTGGTAAGGTACCAGCTCAGTTGTTGAAACTGGAAAATGTCTAGCTGAGCTAGTAAATGTTGTGAGGTACTAGCTCAGCTGATGAAATCGGTTAAAGTCATGCTGAGCTGATAAGTTAGGTAAGGTACCAGCTCAGCTGTTGAAACTGGTGAAAGTCTAGCTGAGCTAGTAAATGTGGTGAGGTACTAGATCAGCTGCTGAAATCGGTGAAGGTCTTGCTGAGCTGATAAGTTTGGTAAGGTACCAGCTCAGCTGTTAAAACTGGTGAAAGTCTAGCTGAGCTAGTAAATGTGGTGAGGTACTAGCTTAGCTGCTGAAATCTGTGAAGGTCATGCTAAGCTGATAAGTTTGGTAAGGTACCAGCTCAGCTATTGAAACTGGAAAAAGTCTAGCTGAGCTAGTAAATGTGGTGAGGTACTAGCTCAGTTGCTGAAATCGGTTAAGGTCATGCTGAACGATAAGTTTGGTAAGGTACCAGCTCCGCTATTAAAATTGGAAAAAGTCTAGCTGAGCTAGTAAATGTTGTGAGGTACTAGCTCAGCTGCTGAAATCGGTGAAGGTCATGCTGAGCTGATAAGTTTGGTAAGGTACCAGCTCAGCTGTTAAAACTGGTGAAAGTCTAGCTGAGCTAGTAAATGTGGTGAGGTACTAGCTCAGCTGCTGAAATCGGTGAAGGTCATGCTGAGCTGATAAGTTTGGTAAGGTACCAGCTCAGCTGTTAAAACTGGTGAAAGTCTAGCTGAGCTAGTAAATGTGGTGAGTACTAGCTCTGCTGCTGAAATCGGTGAAGGTCATGCTGAGCTGATAAGTTTGGTAAGGTACCAGCTCAGCTGTTGAAACTGGTAAATGTCTAGCTGAGCTAGTAAATGCGGTGAGGTACTAGCTCAGTTGCTGAAATCGGTGAAGGTCATGCTGAGCTGATAAGTTTGGTAAGGTACCAGCTCAGCTGTTGAAACTGGTGAAAGTCTAGCTGAGCTAGTAAATGTGGTGAGATACTAGCTCAACTACTGAAATCGGTGAAGGTCATGCTGAGCTGATAAGTTTGGTAAGGTACCAGCTCAGTTGTTGAAACTGGAAAATGTCTAGCTGAGCTAGTAAATGTTGTGAGGTACTAGCTCAGCTGATGAAATCGGTTAAAGTCATGCTGAGCTGATAAGTTAGGTAAGGTACCAGCTCAGCTGTTTAAACTGGAGAAAGTCTAGCTGAGCTAGTAAATGTTGTGAGGTACTAGCTGAGCTGATGAAATCGGTGAAGGTCATGCTAAGCTGATAAGTTAGGTAAGGTACCAGCTCAGCTGTTAAAACTAGTGAAAGTCTAGCTGAGCTAGTAAATGTGGTGAGGTACTAGCTCAGCTGCTGAAATCGGTGAAGGTCATGCTGAGCTGATAAGTTTGGTAAAGTACCAGCTCAGCTGTTAAAACTGGTGAAAGTATAGCTGAGCTAGTAAATGTGGTGAGGTACTATCTCAGCTGCTGAAATCGGTGAAGGTCATGCTGAGCTGATAAGTTTGGTAAGGTACCAGCTCAGCTGTTGAAACTGGAAAAAGTCTAGCTGAGCTAGTAAATGTTGTGAGGTACTAGCTCAGCTGCAGAAATCGGTGAAGGTCATGCTGAGCTGATAAGTTTGGTAAGGTACCAGCTCAGCTGTTAAAACTGGTGAAAGTCTAGCTGAGCTAGTAAATGTGGTGAGGTACTAGCTCAGCTGCTGAAATCGGTGAAGGTCATGCTGAGCTGATATGTTTGGTAAGGTACCAGCTCAGCTGTTGAAACTGGTGAAAGTCTACCTGAGCTAGTAAATGTGGTGAGGTACTAGCTCAGCTGCTGAAATCGGTGAAGGTCATGCTAAGCTGATAAGTTAGGTAAGGTACCAGCTCAGCTGTTGAAACTGGTGAAATCTAGCTGAGCTAGTAAATGTGGTGAGGTACTAGCTCAGCTACTGAAATCGGTGAAGGTCATGCTGAGCTGATAAGTTTGGTAAAGTACCAGCTCAGCTGTTGAAACTGGTGAAAGTCTAGCTGAGTTAGTAAATGTGGTGAGGTACTTGCTCAGCTGCTGAAATCGGTGAAGGTCATGCTGAGCTGATAAGTTTGGTAAGGTACCAGCTCAGCTGTTGAAACTGGAAAAAGTCTAGCTGAGCTAGTAAATGTTGTGAGGTACTAGCTCAGCTGCTGAAATCGGTGAAGGTCATGCTGAGCTGATAAGTTTGGTAAGGTACCAGCTCAGCTGTTGAAACTGGTGAAAGTCTAACTGAGCTAGTAAATGTGGTGAGGTACTAGCTCAGCTGCTGAAATCGGTGAAGGTCATGCTGAGCTGATAAGTTTGGTAAGGTACCAGCTCAGTTGTTGAAACTGGAAAATGTCTAGCTGAGCTAGTAAATGTTGTGAGGTACTAGCTCAGCTGATGAAATCGGTTAAAGTCATGCTGAGCTGATAAGTTAGGTAAGGTACCTGCTCAGCTGTTGAAACTGGTGAAATCTAGCCGAGCTAGTAAATGTGGTGAGGTACTAGCTCAGCTGCTGAAATCGGTGAAGGTCATGCTGAGCTGATAAGTTTGGTAAAGTACCAGCTCAGCTGTTGAAACTGGTGAAAGTCTAGCTGAGTTAGTAAATGTGGTGAGGTACTTGCTCAGCTGCTGAAATCGATGAAGGTCATGCTGAGCTGATAAGTTTGGTAAAGTACCAGCTCAGCTGTTGAAACTGGTGAAAGTCTAGCTGAGTTAGTAAATGTGGTGAGGTACTTGCTCAGCTGCTGAAATCGGTGAAGGTCATGCTGATCTGATAAGTTTGGTAAGGTACCAGCTCAGCTGTTGAAACTGGAAAAAGTCTAGCTGAGCTAGTAAATGTTGTGAGGTACTAGCTCAGCTGCTGAAATCGGTGAAGGTCATGCTGAGCTGATAAGTTTGGTAAGGTACCAGCTCAGCAGTTGAAACTGGTGAAAGTCTAACTGAGCTAGTAAATGTGGTGAGGTACTAGCTTAGCTGCTGAAATCGGTGAAGGTCATGCTGAGCTGATAAGTTTGGTAAGGTACCAGCTCAGTTGTTGAAACTGGAAAATGTCTAGCTGAGCTAGTAAATGTTGTGAGGTACTAGCTCAGCTGATGAAATCGGTTAAAGTCATGCTGAGCTGATAAGTTAGGTAAGGTACCAGCTCAGCTGTTGAAACTGGTGAAAGTCTAGCTGAGCTAGTAAATGTGGTGAGGTACTAGATCAGCTGATGAAATCGGTGAAGGTCTTGCTGAGCTGATATGTTTGGTAAGGTACCAGCTCAGCTGTTAAAACTGGCGAAAGTCTAGCTGAGCTAGTAAATGTGGTGAGGTACTAGCTCAGCTGCTGAAATATGTGAAGGTCATGCTAAGCTGATAAGTTTGGTAAGGTACCAGCTCAGCTATTGAAACTGGAAAAAGTCTAGCTGAGCTAGTAAATGTGGTGAGGTACTAGCTCAGTTGCTGAAATCGGTGAAGGTCATGCTGAGCTGATAATTTTGGTAAGGTACCAGCTCCGCTATTAAAATTGGGAAAAGTCTAGCTGTGCTAGTAAATGTTGTGAGGTACTAGCTCAGCTGCTGAAATCGGTGAAGGTCATGCTGAGCTGATAAGTTTGGTAAGGTACCAGCTCAGCTGTTAAAACTGGTGAAAGTCTAGCTGAGCTAGTAAATGTGGTGAGGTACTAGCTCAGCTGCTGAAATCGGTGAAGGTCATGCTGAGCTGATAAGTTTGGTAAGGTACCAGCTCAGCTGTTAAAACTGGTAAAAGTCTAGCTGAGCTAGTAAATGTGGTGAGTACTAGCTCAGCTGCTGAAATCGGTGAAGGTCATGCTGAGCTGATAAGTTTGGTAAGGTACCAGCTCAGCTGTTGAAACTGGTGAAAGTCTAGCTGAGCTAGTAAATGCGGTGAGGTACTAGCTCAGCTGCTGAAATCGGTGAAGGTCATGCTGAGCTGATAAGTTTGGTAAGGTACCAGCTCAGCTGTTGAAACTGGTGAAAGTCTAGCTGAGCTAGTAAATGTGGTGAGATACTAGCTCAACTACTGAAATCGGTGAAGGTCATGCTGAGCTGATAAGTTTGGTAAGGTACCAGCTCAGTTGTTGAAACTGGAAAATGTCTAGCTGAGCTAGTAAATGTTGTGAGGTACTAGCTCAGCTGATGAAATCGGTTAAAGTCATGCTGAGCTGATAAGTTAGGTAAGGTACCAGCTCAGCTGTTTAAACTGGAGAAAGTCTAGCTGAGCTAGTAAATGTTGTGAGGTACTAGCTGAGCTGATGAAATCGGTGAAGGTCATGCTAAGCTGATAAGTTAGGTAAGGTACCAGCTCAGCTGTTGAAACTGGTGAAAGTCTAGCTGAGCTAGTAAATGTGGTGAGGTACTAGCTCAGCTGCTGAAATCGGTGAAGGTCATGCTGAGCTGATAAGTTTGGTAAAGTACCAGCTCAGCTGTTAAAACTGGTGAAAGTATAGCTGAGCTAGTAAATGTGGTGAGGTACTAGCTCAGCTGCTGAAATCGATGAAGGTCATGCTGAGCTGATAAGTTTGGTAAGGTACCAGCTCAACTGTTGAAACTGGAAAAAGTCTAGCTGAGCTAGTAAATGTTGTGAGGTACTAGCTCAGCTGCAGAAATCGGTGAAGGTCATGCTGAGCTGATAAGTTTGGTAAGGTACCAGCTCAGCTGTTAAAACTGGTGAAAGTCTAGCTGAGCTAGTAAATGTGGTGAGGTACTAGCTCAGCTGCTGAAATCGGTGAAGGTCATGCTGAGCTGATATGTTTGGTAAGGTACCAGCTCAGCTGTTGAAACTGGTGAAAGTCTAGCTGAGCTAGTAAATGTGGTGAGGTACTAGCTCAGCTGCTGAAATCGGTGAAGGTCATGCTAAGCTGATAAGTTAGGTAAGGTACCAGCTCAGCTGTTGAAACTGGTGAAATCTAGCTGAGCTAGTAAATGTGGTGAGGTACTAGCTCAGCTACTGAAATCGGTGAAGGTCATGCTGAGCTGATAAGTTTGGTAAAGTACCAGCTCAGCTGTTGAAACTGGTGAAAGTCTAGCTGAGTTAGTAAATGTGGTGAGGTACTAGCTCAGCTGCAGAAATCGGTGAAGGTCATGCTGAGCTGATAAGTTTGGTAAGGTACCAGCTCAGCTGTTGAAACTGGTGAAAGTCTAGCTGAGCTAGTAAATGTGGTGAGGGTACTAGCTCAGCTGCTGAAATCGGTGAAGGTCATGCTAAGCTGATAAGTTAGGTAAGGTACCAGCTCAGCTGTTGAAACTGGTGAAATCTAGCTGAGCTAGTAAATGTGGTGAGGTACTAGCTCAGCTACTGAAATCGGTGAAGGTCATGCTGAGCTGATAAGTTTGGTAAAGTACCAGCTCAGCTGTTGAAACTGGTGAAAGTCTAGCTGAGTTAGTAAATGTGGTGAGGTACTAGCTCAGCTGCAGAAATCGGTGAAGGTCATGCTGAGCTGATAAGTTTGGTAAGGTACCAGCTCAGCTGTTGAAACTGGTGAAAGTCTAGCTGAGCTAGTAAATGTGGTGAGGTACTAGCTCAGCTGCTGAAATCGGTGAAGGTCATGCTAAGCTGATAAGTTAGGTAAGGTACCAGCTCAGCTGTTGAAACTGGTGAAATCTAGCTGAGCTAGTAAATGTGGTGAGGTACTAGCTCAGCTACTGAAATCGGTGAAGGTCATGCTGAGCTGATAAGTTTGGTAAAGTACCAGCTCAGCTGTTGAAACTGGTGAAAGTCTAGCTGAGTTAGTAAATGTGGTGAGGTACTAGCTCAGCTGCAGAAATCGGTGAAGGTCATGCTGAGCTGATAAGTTTGGTAAGGTACCAGCTCAGCTGTTAAAACTGGTGAAAGTCTAGCTGAGCTAGTAAATGTGGTGAGGTACTAGCTCAGCTGCTGAAATCGGTGAAGGTCATGCTGAGCTGATAAGTTTGGTAAGGTACCAGCTCAGCTGTTAAAACTGGTGAAAGTCTAGCTGAGCTAGTAAATGTGGTGAGGTACTAGCTCAGCTGCTGAAATCGGTGAAGGTCATGCTGAGCTGATAAGTTTGGTAAGGTACCAGCTCAGTTGTTGAAACTGGAAAAAGTCTAGCTGAGCTAGTAAATGTTGTGAGGTACTAGCTCAGCTGCTGAAATCGGTGAAGGTCATGCTGAGCTGATAAGTTTGGTAAGGTACCAGCTCAGCTGTTGAAACTGGTGAAAGTCTAACTGAGCTAGTAAATGTGGTGAGGTACTAGCTCAGCTGCTGAAATCGGTGAAGGTCATGCTGAGCTGATAAGTTTGGTAAGGTACCAGCTCAGTTGTTGAAACTGGAAAATGTCTAGCTGAGCTAGTAAATGTTGTGAGGTACTAGCTCAGCTGATGAAATCGGTTAAAGTCATGCTGAGCTGATAAGTTAGGTAAGGTACCAGCTCAGCTGTTGAAACTGGTGAAATCTAGCTGAGCTAGTAAATGTGGTGAGGTACTAGCTCAGCTGCTGAAATCGGTGAAGGTCATGCTGAGCAGATAAGTTTGGTAAAGTACCAGCTCAGCTGTTGAAACTGGTGAAAGTCTAGCTGAGTTAGTAAATGTGGTGAGGTACTTGCTCAGCTGCTGAAATCGATGAAGGTCATGCTGTGCTGATAAGTTTGGTAAAGTACCAGCTCAGCTGTTGAAACTGGTGAAAGTCTAGCTGAGTTAGTAAATGTGGTGAGGTACTTGCTCAGCTGCTGAAATCGGTGAAGGTCAAGCTGATCTGATAAGTTTGGTAAGGTACCAGCTCAGCTGTTGAAACTGGAAAAAGTCTAGCTGAGCTAGTAAATGTTGTGAGGTACTAGCTCAGCTGCTGAAATCGGTGAAGGTCATGCTGAGCTGATAAGTTTGGTAAGGTACCAGCTCAGCAGTTGAAACTGGTGAAAGTCTAGCTGAGCTAGTAAATGTGGTGAGTACTAGCTCAGCTGCTGAAATCGGTGAAGGTCATGCTGAGCTGATAAGTTTGGTAAGGTACCAGCTCAGCTGTTGAAACTGGTGAAAGTCTAGCTGAGCTAGTAAATGCGGTGAGGTACTAGCTCAGCTGCTGAAATCGGTGAAGGTCATGCTGAGCTGATAAGTTTGGTAAGGTACCAGCTCAGCTGTTGAAACTGGTGAAAGTCTAGCTGAGCTAGTAAATGTGGTGAGATACTAGCTCAACTACTGAAATCGGTGAAGGTCATGCTGAGCTGATAAGTTTGGTAAGGTACCAGCTCAGTTGTTGAAACTGGAAAATGTCTAGCTGAGCTAGTAAATGTTGTGAGGTACTAGCTCAGCTGATGAAATCGGTTAAAGTCATGCTGAGCTGATAAGTTAGGTAAGGTACCAGCTCAGCTGTTTAAACTGGTAAAAGTCTAGCTGAGCTAGTAAATATGGTGAGATACTAGCTCAGCTGCTGAAATCGGTGAAGGTCATGCTGAGCTGATAAGTTAGGTAAGGTACCAGCTCAGCTGTTGAAACTGGTGAAAGTCTAGCTGAGCTAGTAAATGTGGTGAGGTACTAGCTCAGCTGCTGAAATCGGTGAAGGTCATGCTGAGCTGATAAGTTTGGTAAAGTACCAGCTCAGCTGTTAAAACTGGTGAAAGTCTAGCTGAGCTAGTAAATGTGGTGAGGTACTAGCTCAGCTGCTGAAATCGATGAAGGTCATGCTGAGCTGATAAGTTTGGTAAGGTACCAGCTCAGCTGTTGAAACTGGGAAAAAGTCTAGCTGAGCTAGTAAATGTTGTGAGGTACTAGCTCAGCTGCAGAAATCGGTGAAGGTCATGCTGAGCTGATAAGTTTGGTAAGGTACCAGCTCAGCTGTTAAAACTGGTGAAAGTCTAGCTGAGCTAGTAAATGTGGTGAGGTACTAGCTCAGCTGCTGAAATCGGTGAAGGTCATGCTGAGCTGATATGTTTGGTAAGGTACCAGCTCAGCTGTTGAAACTGGTGAAAGTCTAGCTGAGCTAGTAAATGTGGTGAGGTACTAGCTCAGCTGCTGAAATCGGTGAAGGTCATGCTAAGCTGATAAGTTAGGTAAGGTACCAGCTCAGCTGTTGAAACTGGTGAAATCTAGCTGAGCTAGTAAATGTGGTGAGGTACTAGCTCAGCTACTGAAATCGGTGAAGGTCATGCTGAGCTGATAAGTTTGGTAAAGTACCAGCTCAGCTGTTGAAACTGGTGAAAGTCTAGCTGAGTTAGTAAATGTGGTGAGGTACTAGCTCAGCTGCAGAAATCGGTGAAGGTCATGCTGAGCTGATAAGTTTGGTAAGGTACCAGCTCAGCTGTTAAAACTGGTGAAAGTCTAGCTGAGCTAGTAAATGTGGTGAGGTACTAGCTCAGCTGCTGAAATCGGTGAAGGTCATGCTGAGCTGATAAGTTTGGT
The DNA here is from genome assembly GCA_023678885.1 of Pogostemon cablin. Classification (NCBI taxonomy): domain Eukaryota; kingdom Viridiplantae; phylum Streptophyta; class Magnoliopsida; order Lamiales; family Lamiaceae; genus Pogostemon; species Pogostemon cablin. The sequence continues at coordinate 162,775 of CM042997.1, forward strand.
AAGGTACCAGCTCAGCTGTTTAAAACTGGTGAAAGTCTAGCTGAGCTAGTAAATGTGGTGAGGTACTAGCTCAGCTGCTGAAATCGGTGAAGGTCATGCTGAGCTGATAAGTTTGGTAAGGTACCAGCTCAGCTGTTGAAACTGGAAAAAGTCTAGCTGAGCTAGTAAATGTTGTGAGGTACTAGCTCAGCTGCTGAAATCGGTGAAGGTCATGCTGAGCTGATAAGTTTGGTAAGGTACCAGCTCAGCTGTTGAAACTGGTGAAAGTCTAGCTGAGCTAGTAAATGTGGTGAGGTACTAGCTCAGCTGCTGAAATCGGTGAAGGTCATGCTGAGCTGATAAGTTTGGTAAGGTACCAGCTCAGCTGTTGAAACTGGAAAAAGTCTAGCTGAGCTAGTAAATGTTGTGAGGGTACTAGCTCAGCTGATGAAATCGGTTAAAGTCATGCTGAGCTGATAAGTTTGGTAAGGTACCAGCTCAGCTGTTGAAACTGGTGAAAGTCTAGCTGAGCTAGTAAATGTGTGTGAGGTACTAGCTCAGCTGCTGAAATCGGTGAAGGTCATGCTGAGCTGATAAGTTTGGTAAGGTACCAGCTCAGCTGTTGAAACTGGTGAAAGTCTAGCTGAGCTAGTAAATGTGGTGAGGTACTAGCTCAGCTGCTGAAATCGGTGAAGGTCATGCTGAGCTGATAAGTTTGGTAAGGTACCAGCTCAGCTGTTGAAACTGGAAAAGTCTAGCTGAGCTAGTAAATGTGGTGAGGTACTAGCTCAGCTGCTGAAATCGGTGAAGGTCATGCTGAGCTGATAAGTTTGGTAAGGTACCAGCTCAGCTGTTGAAACTGGTGAAAGTCTAGCTGAGCTAGTAAATGTGGTGAGGTACTAGCTCAGCTGCTGAAATCGGTGAAGGTCATGCTGAGCTGATAAGTTTGGTAAGGTACCAGCTCAGTTGTTGAAACTGGAAAATGTCTAGCTGAGCTAGTAAATGTTGTGAGGTACTAGCTCAGCTGATGAAATCGATTAAAGTCATGCTGAGCTGATAAGTTAGGTACGGTATCAGCTCAGCTGTTTAAACTGGAGAAAGTCTAGCTGAGCTAGTAAATGTTGTGAGGTACTAGCTCAGCTGATGAAATCGGTGAAGGTCATGCTAAGCTGATAAGTTAGGTAAGGTACCAGCTCAGCTGTTGAAACTGGTGAAAGTCTAGCTGAGCTAGTAAATGTGGTGAGGTACTAGCTCAGCTGCTGAAATCGGTGAAGGTCATGCTGAGCTGATAAGTTTGGTAAAGTACCATCTCAGCTGTTGAAACTGGTGAAAGTCTAGCTGAGCTAGTAAATATGGTGAGATACTAGCTCAGCTGCTGAAATCGGTGAAGGTCATGCTGAGCTGATAAGTTTTGTAAGGTACCAGCTCAGCTGTTGAAACTGGAAAAAGTCTAGCAGAGCTAATAAATGTTGTGAGGTACTAGCTCAGCTGCTGAAATCAGTGATGGTCATGCTGAGCTAATAAGTTTGGTAAGGTACCAGCTCAGCTGTTGAAACTGGTGAAAGTCTAGCTGAGCTAGTAAATGTGGTGAGGTACTAGCTCAGCTGATGAAATCGGTGAAGGTCATGCTAAGCTGATAAGTTAGGTAAGGTACCAGCTCAACTGTTGAAACTGGTGAAAGTCTAGCTGAGCTAGTAAATGTGGTGAGGTACTAGCTCAGCTGCTGAAATCGGTGAAGGTCATGCTGAGCTGATAAGTTTGGTAAGGTACCAGCTCAGCTGTTGAAACTGGTGAAAGTCTAGCTGAGCTAGTAAATGTGGTGAGGTACTAGCTCAGCTGCTGAAATCGGTGAAGGTCATGCTGAGCTGATAAGTTTGGTAAGGTACCAGCTCAGTTGTTGAAACTGGAAAATGTCTAGCTGAGCTAGTAAATGTTGTGAGGTACTAGCTCAGCTGATGAAAACGGTTAAAGTCATGCTGAGCTGATAAGTTAGGTAAGGTACCAGCTCAGCTGTTTAAACTGGAGTACTAGCTGAGCTAGTAAATGTTGTGAGGTACTAGCTCAGCTGCTGAAATCGGTGAAGGTCATGCTGAGCTGATAGTAAGTTAGGTAAGGTACCAGCTCAGCTGTTGAAACTGGTGAAAGTCTAGCTGAGCTAGTAAATGTGTGAGGTACTAGCTCAGCTGCTGAAATCGGTGAAGGTCATGCTGAGCTGATAAGTTTGGTAAGGTACCAGCTCAGCTGTTGAAACTGGTGAAAGTCTAGCTGAGCTAGTAAATGTGGTGAGGTACTAGCTCAGCTGCTGAAATCGGTGAAGGTCATGCTGAGCTGATAAGTTTGGTAAGGTACCAGCTCAGCTGTTGAAACTGGAAAAAAGTCTAGCTGAGCTAGTAAATGTTGTGAGGTACTAGCTCAGCTGATGAAATCGGTGAAGGTCATGCTGAGCTGATAAGTTAGGTAAGGTACCAGCTCAGCTGTTGAAACTTGGTGAAAGTCTAGCTGAGCTAGTAAATGTGGTGAGGTACTAGCTCAGCTGCTGAAATCGGTGAAGGTCATGCTGAGCTGATAAGTTTGGTAAGGTACCAGCTCAGCTGTTGAAACTGGAAAATGTCTAGCTGAGCTAGTAAATGTTGTGAGGTACTAGCTCAGCTGCTGAAATCGGTGAAGGTCATGCTGAGCTGATAAGTTTGGTAAGGTACCAGCTCAGCTGTTGAAACTGGAGAAAGTCTAGCTGAGCTAGTAAATGTTGTGAGGTACTAGCTCAGCTGATGAAATCGGTGAAGGTCATGCTGAGCTGATAAGTTAGGTAAGGTACCAGCTCAGCTGTTGAAACTGGTGAAAGTCTAGCTGAGCTAGTAAATGTGGTGAGGTACTAGCTCAGCTGCTGAAATCGGTGAAGGTCATGCTGAGCTGATAAGTTTGGTAAGGTACCAGCTCAGCTGTTGAAACTGGTGAAAGTCTAGCTGAGCTAGTAAATGTGGTGAGGTACTAGCTCAGCTGCTGAAATCGGTGAAGGTCATGCTGAGCTGATAAGTTTGGTAAGGTACCAGCTCAGCTGTTGAAACTGGTGAAAGTCTAGCTGAGCTAGTAAATGTGGTGAGGTACTAGCTCAGCTGCTGAAATCGGTGAAGGTCATGCTGAGCTGATAAGTTTGGTAAGGTACCAGCTCAGCTGTTGAAACTGGTGAAAGTCTAGCTGAGCTAGTAAATGTGTGTGAGGGTACTAGCTCAGCTGATGAAATCGGTGAAGGTCATGCTGAGCTGATAAGTTAGGTAAGGTACCAGCTCAGCTGTTGAAACTGTGGAAAGTCTAGCTGAGCTAGTAAATGTGGTGAGAGGTACTAGCTCAGCTGCTGAAATCGGTGAAGGTCATGCTGAGTGATAAGTTTGGTAAGGTACCAGCTCAGCTGTTGAAACTGGAAAAGTCTAGCTGAGCTAGTAAATGTTGTGAGGTACTAGCTCAGCTGATGAAATCGGTGAAAGTCATGCTGAGCTGATAAGTGTTAGGTAAGGTACCAGCTCAGCTGTTTAAACTGGTGAAAGTCTAGCTGAGCTAGTAAATGTGGTGAGGTACTAGCTCAGCTGATGAAATCGATGAAGGTCATGCTGAAAGCTGATAAGTTAGGTAAGGTACCAGCTCAGCTGTTGAAACTGGTGAAAGTCTAGCTGAGCTAGTAAATGTGGTGAGGTACTAGCTCAGCTGCTGAAATCGGTGAAGGTCATGCTGAGCTGATAAGTTTGGTAAGGTACCAGCTCAGCTGTTGAAACTGGTGAAAGTCTAGCTGAGCTAGTAAATGTGGTGAGGTACTAGCTCAGCTGCTGAAATCGGTGAAGGTCATGCTGAGCTGAATAAGTTTGGTAAGGTACCAGCTCAG